>JAODUE010037240.1:0-20197 GCA_027564755.1 Amblyopsis hoosieri
AGAAAAACAGCAAGGCTACTTTGCGTTCCAGGCGGATTATCAGGGACTACTACATTCACAAAAAAACAGTACCGTAAGGTATGCAACAGTGCCTTCAAACTTTCCAGCCATAGTTTCCATCTTACTGGCTGAGTAAAAAGTAAACAGTTTAACTGAGTAAACTGAGTAAAAAACAAGACAGTGCCATGTCTTGTTTTGCGGCAGAATTAGAACACATATTGAGTGTTAACATTTTGAAATAAGCATATACAAATATTTCTCTCCAGCGAATCTCTTAGTTACATATATATTAGATCAACATATATCATAGAAAACCATCTGTGCTGACACAAAATAGTATTTTAAAAGATTGTTTTTCGCTGTTTGAACAACAAGGAATTCCCGTAGAGACCCCCCTATCTTGGCTACTAATAGAGTGCAAGACGTTTTGAAATAAGCATTTAAAAATATGTCACTCCAGCTAATCACTTTTCACTGCCCAACAAATACCATAGGGAAATCCCACTCTTGACTGCGTCCAATCGACGTACGGACCGAGAGGTGCGCGTCACCCTACGGGGTACCCTATGGCCCTTACGCCGTAGGGTGACGAGTAGGTGCGACGCAGAAGCATGAATGGGCCTTTATGGTCAGCTGTCCGACACAGTAATGCCCCTGGGCGTGGCTAACTCCCTTCTGGCAAAAGGTCCGTTGTGTTGCAAACATAAACTCAGATATAGGAGCAAACATGTGAGTTCCGTGGGCACTGCAATGTCAACACAGGGCTTTTACCTTGTCTGGGTCTTTGCTTTCACTATCCCATCCTACTTCTCCAGAGGTCGCATTCATCCCTGAAAATCCCATAGATAAAGGAGGGGGCGGAGTCTGCGCACACCCGCTGCCCATAGACATGCCAGTGTGAAGGTGAGAGGGCGGGGTTTTAGTGCTGCCGACCAATGGGAGGGAGCCGTGGAGGATGAACTGTGTGGGGCTCGGGCCAGGGGGTGGGGGCAGCGAAGGAGGGGGGGGGATCTGAGATGAGGATGAGGAGGAGGCGGAGGAGGAAGGCGGGGCATACTGCTGAGACTGGCTCTGATTGGCCTGAGTGAGGATCTGCAAACGGATCAGACAAGAGGATGTCGCTAGAGAAAAGATGGGACATTATTGCTGCCAATTGGAATTATATACCGGTTTATCATAATGCCCCCGTTATTCTGGAATTAAGTTTCAACATATTTATACAAGCTTTGTGGTCAATCTTTATTTACTTGGTTTTCAGTAAAATTCAATAGATTTGGCCACACAGATTAGTCTGAATGTAATATTCTGGGAACCCAAAAGCAAGCAAACAGGAAGCCCAATCCACCATATGCAAAACAATAATACAGCAACATACTAACCTGGCTGGTTGCTTGGATGAACTCCTGCGCTTTAGCCCTGCTGGCAATATTGGCCTCCTCCATTTTGAAAAGCAAAGCAGTCACTGAATCCAAGAAGACATTATTAGAGACCGTGTTCAGGTCAAATCCTAGTAAAACAGCAACAACATGCTGGACCTGTCTGGGACATGTGTATCTTGTAATGTGTTACCATACACCCGTATACACAAGTACACATACACGGTTAACATATTGATACTGAGGCGCTAGCTGTGGGAAGGGTGAAAACTACACCCGTGCCAAGGCATTCTGTGTAGTTCCCAGCCTTCTGACCGTTAGCGACTCATGACAGATATAGAGCCCTGTGGTGAGCTCACTTCAGCTACAATGTGGGACCTGTCTAAAGTGACGTGTAGTTGGATGCAAGCTTACAGGCCAGGACTCCTCCGGCTGTGCAGTCCACCCCGGCCTGCAGACTCCAGGGTAAGGTAGGAACGGTGGGCAGGGGCGGCGGAGGGGGAGGCGGCTTGCCGGCAGAAGAGGAGGAGACTGAGGATGACGAGGAGGAGGGGTCCGAGGAGGACGGAGGGAGCGACAGCAAAACGTGGGCGGAGCCCGAGGAGGAGGAGGAGCACGGTGGAGAAGCTTTGGGTCCGTCGTCTGGGAGGAACAGCTTGCTGCCGCCGTCGGACGCAGACGAGCCAAGCCCCGCCCCCTGAGGGGCGGGAAGACTCGGGGGGCTCGGGGGCGGCTGGCCCGGGGTGGCGGCCGCGGGGCCATCGTCCATCAGGTACAGGGCCTCGGGCGTCTTGCAGCTGCTGTCCACCATCTGCGAGTCAGGAGAGGACTCCCTGGTGTCCCGCGAGGGTGCAGTGTGGGGGGGGGGCGTGGGGGGGGGGGCGAAGGGGGGCGGGAGCACTCTGGTGGAGCACAACGAGGAGGAGGATGCCACTGGGCCAGTGGGAGCAGCTTGAGGACTGACTGACTTGCTCCCTGCAGCCGCGCCCACGTGGGCGTCTGAAGAGGCCCCGGCCCAGCCCTCAGCGCTGGCCTGTGATTGGCTGCCAGCCACGGCTAACGGCCCGGCGCCACACTTCTCCCTGGCCTTCTTCCCCAGGCGGCGGCGTCTCTTGGTGGCCAGAGAGGAGGAGGAGGAGGAGGCCGAGGAGGATGTGGACGTGGTGGAGCTGGGCTTCGCCACCTTGGCCTTCAGTCCTGAAGGGGGCGCCGCTGCCAGCATGCTGCGCTTGCCCATCTTGCCCTGGTCCTTGCTGCGCCCGCTCAGCGCCAGCGGCTCAGAGCAGGGCTTGAGGAACGGAGAGCGGCTCTCGTTGTCCCTGCGGAAGACCACCGCGATGGAGCCGCCCACCCCCGGCCCTCCTGCAGCCCCCCCGGGGCCGCCCGATCCTAGCAGCTCCATGCCTCGCTTCCCGGGGCCGGCCGAGGCCCCTGTGGTGCTGCTGACGCCCTCGCGCACCAGCACCGACACTTTGGACTGCAGCTTGCCTTTACGGCTGGCGCCCCCGCTCTCCTTGACCTTAGCGGAGCGGCCCGACTGTTTCCTGCCGCTTTTGTCGCGCTCCTTCTCCTTGGCCAGCTTCCTGGCCCTCCTGGCAGAGGAGACGGGTGCGCTGGTGGGCAGAGCCGAGGTGGGCAAGAGCGAGAACGAACCTTTGCTTTTGGTTGGACCGGCGGAGGAGCTTCTCTCCAGCAGCTGAGACTTCTTCTTGGGGTGGTGGCGTAGGGGTGTGGCCGGAGCCTTGGGGCTGGCCAGGGGCTCAGGGGCCAGGGCAGCAGGAGGCGTGTCCTCCAGAGATGGGTAGTCTGAATCCAAAGCCTCCCCGTCCAGGGAGAGCATGTCCGCCTCCGGCCTGTCTGAGTAGCCGTGGTACTTGGGCACGGAGAGCGAGCGCGACCGGCCGCGGTACCTCCCACCGTCCTCCTCCGCCTCCTCCTCCTCGTGCCGTTTCCTCTTCCTCTTGTGGGGCTCAGCCGTGTCGGCCGCCGGGCTGCGGGGGGAGGGCGGTGCAAGCGCCGGGGAGCTGGGCACCGTTGTGGTGGTGGTCGTCGTGGTGACCGTGATGGTGCGCTTGATGGCGAACAGGTCGGAGCCGTTGAGGTCCTGGATGGACGGCGGGACCACGGGGCGGCCGTCCCGCCGCCTCTCGTGCCCTCGGTCACGCCGCCTCTCCGCCTCTTGCTCCTGCCGCTCCCTGCTCCTGCGGGACCTTCTGTCCCGCTCCCGGCTGCTGGAGTGCTCCCTCTGCCTGCGGCTGGATGCTGCGGCTCGCTCCCTGTCCCGCCGCCGCTCGGCCGACCGCTTTCCATCCCGGTCCCGGTCTGCACCCCCCTCCCGGCCCCTGACCCACTGCCGCTCCATAGAGGGGCTGGAGAGGGAGCGTCGGCTGTGCGTCCCTGGTGCAGACGACCTGTGGGAGCGCGGGCTGCTGTCGCGCCTCTTCCTCCTCCTGAGGCTGCTGCTCCTCCTCCTCCTCGCCCCCTTGTCTTCCTCCTCCACGGCGGCATTGTGCCTCCTCTCCCTGCCTCTCTCGCTCCTGTCCCGACTGCCCTCCTTGTCTTTCTTCCTCCTCTTCTTCCTCTCCTCCTTCCTCTCCTCCACCACCTTGACGTCCTTGCGCTTGGGCCGGTCCCGCTCCTTGGAGCCCTTGGAGGAGGGGAGGCTCCTGCTGCTACACTCCTCAGAGGCAGGGAGAGGGGAGGCGGGCGGGAGCAGCGGGAGGGGCGGGGGCGATGAGGAGGAGGGAGCCGGGCAGGAGCGATAGCGCTCCTTCCTCCTGCTCACCAGCTTCCTCCTCAGGTCGCCCAGGCCAACCACGGGCTGGAGGGCGGGGTCCACATCAACGGGCCAATCAGGATCCGCCCTGACAGACACAAAGCCATCGGCATCCAGGATGCGCAGGATTCGCTCTGGCATGGCCCCGTCCAACAGCGGGCTGCCGGGGAGCGGCAGGAGGCCTGCTCTCCTGCAGGCCCCTCCCCCCCTCTCCGGGGCCACCACTATCTCCCCCTCCTCGATCTCAGAGTCGCCGCTGGCCCTCCTGTCCCGGGCTTTTCCCCGCTGGCGGCCTGGCCTCCTCCGCGGGGCGGGGGCGTTCCTGGGGGGAGCGGCGGTGGAATCCGGAGGGGGCTCCGCTTTGTCCTGGTCGGCCATCATCTCTACCACCCTCTCAGGCTCCGCCCTTCTGTGTGCCCCGGCCATCTCCTCCCGCTCCTCCTCCTCCATCATGGTGCTCTCGCCCTCATCTGATGCTGGGGAGCCTGTGGGGTCAAAGGGGTCGTACTTCTCCCCTTCTTCCTCCTCGTCCTCCTCCTCCTGCTCAGCCCCTCGCCCCTCTCGCTCTCCCTCAGTAGGATGGAAGGGGTCATATATCTCCTGCAGAGGAGCAGAGGAGGCACTCTTGGGAGGAACTAGGGAGGTAGAAGAGACCATGTGTCCAGTACCCTCCTTGCGGTTGCCCTTAGCGTCACCGTGGTAGTCAGTTGCCGTAGTGCCGGGGGAGGAGTACGTCGACGAGGGCGAGGAGGGCGAGGAGAAGGGAGACGACCGAGAGGAGGAGGGGGAGGAGGGAGGGGGGCTCTTGGCGACCTCTGTAATGCCATTGGCAGAGGAGGCGGCAGGCCTCCTTCTAAAGGCAGGTGATGGATTTAAGTCCATAGGCCAGGGAGGGAGGTGGCCAAGAGGCCTGTGGAGTCCAACTCTTACCGGGATTTAGCCACAAAGAGAAAGGCACAGAACCCTAGACAGGATAAGCAAAGTTTCACACACACAATACACTGATTGAACTGGTGTTGTGTATATATGGTGATTCTGATACGATTTGTTTATTGCAGAACAAAACCACAAAAATCTACCATGAAAACTCCATGTTTTACTAGAGATAAGTGTAATTAAGACTGAATAAGCAACAGTGTTTTACCTGCTTCAGGAGCGCTTTGGCAGACCATGCAGGCACAACTGACAGCCCTGGTTTAGCAGTTACAGGGGATCACTACATTTAAATGAAAATCAACACTCAAAATCACAAGGACAGCTCTAGTCTACGATAATGGACAGGATGACAGTTTATCACCAGTTTAGAACTGCTGCTGGAGGACTCATGTAAGGATACATTCCCATCATACCTTCTCAGGAGGGTATGAATCTTCAACCAGGCTCCTGTTTTGTCCATTTATTGATTGGTAAAAGCAGCCCTCATCACAACGATGCTCTGTCAACAGTAATCTGGTGTAAAATTAAGTATAAACAACATAAATAGAACATTGCTTTCATCCAAATAAGCATATTCTGCAGGTGTTCACTTTTATCTTTTACCTCATCAAAACAAAAGCTATCACGATAGTCTAAAATCAAACAAACAACGAACTAAATAGGAATAGTGAACTAAACCACATTAATTAAACGCTAATATACTTTCTGACGGGGCTGAAAAATCTCAATTGGAAAATTACCATTTCGAAGAGGGCAACAATTTCGACACCACACCGGTTCCGATGACCCGACGTGACCATTAAAAACTAGCAAATTACACACCATTTATGTAATAGCCAGGTGAATAGATCTCAGATTGCATGCATCCGACACTACAGAAAAGATAAGACGAACTGATAAAAACAACAACATAATGCACAAACTAGTTAGCAAACGTTAGCAAATGTTAGCCAACACAAGATGACTGCAAAAGTCCATTAGCTGGTCATGAAGCACGCTTTTACCTTCTCTCCGTTATTTTGAAGCGTGAGATAAAATACACCTCTCAAATCACTGGAATTTGTTTAAACTGTACAATTAACATTTAAATTACAAATCAAATAAGCATTTTTGCTTTTTAAGAACACAAAAACAGGCCCATCCCATCAATCGTCGCCATTTTACTTCCCTTAAACCGGCGGGCAAGGGACGACGGGAAATGAAGTTGACAGAGCCCTTCTGTTCACACAAAGAATGATGCTGTCATTGTTTTATCAACATTCATATTTTCAACTTTAATTAATCATTATAGACAAATCAAAAGTACTGAAAAGTAGCCTACTAGAGGCAGAGACTCAACAAAACAATAAAGGTGTAGTTATATAATATAACAGCTAACCATGAATGGATCAACAGCCAAGCAAAAGTGCACGAAAAGTAGGCTATGCTGAAAAATATAATTTAAGACTAAAGAGTGGTAGCCTACAAAACAAAAGCTTACACACATATGCTTCGCATTAAATCCAATCAACAGATTTGGAAACGTTAGAACTGAATAAATGTGCTGCAAGTTGGTTACCTATTCGGGCCACCAGATGTCGCCATTGGGGCAGAAAACCATCAAACGCAAACAAATAGGCCTTGTATGAACTAGAATTTCAAATAGGCCTAATTTAATAAAATGCATGTCAATACTTGAGGTGAATCTTGCATAAACATGATATGTGAAATTGAAAAACAATTATATGTTTTGGTTTACACTTTTGTGTTTGGCACATACAGACAAATATAAATGTCATGCCAGTGATACACCCACAAACCAAAAATGTATTAGTGATACTCCTACCTGAAGAAAATATTAAAACAAAGAGAAAACGAGGAGATATATCTTACCAGAAGGTTCTCCACAACCTGCTGTTATAGTAAACACAGTATATTATAATGTACTATTTTGTATGGTGTAGGATTTTATTTGCATTGCTTTTACTGTACAGCACTTTGTGACCTTTGTCTGTGAAAGCTCTATAAATAAACGTTACTTACTTACTTACTTACTTACCTACTTACTTACATCAGTGATTAGAAAAAATGTGAAAGCCATGTGATGTGAAAGTCTTACATTTTGGTCGCGATAGTAACAGGTAATTACAGCAGCAGTACTGTGCACAGTAGCAAACTTCAGTAACAAATTATCCTAGTACAGTAAGAGGGGAATTGGCCTACGTTTGTCAAGTTTGTAATAATTATCATGCAGTTTTTATTTGGAATATTCCAATACAAGAATGGTAGCCTGGCTACCATTACTATCACATCACTGGGCAACACAGTAGCCCAGTGGATTTTACCTTTATTATCAAAATTAACATATTATCTTTGCAATTAAAAAACTACAAGTTAGTATTGTTCATACTACCAGCACAAGTAGAAGTGAAAACAACTGGAACATCTGATAAAACATTATAGATTAAGACAAATAGGCCTACATTTTTGTATTCATAACATTTCAATGACGTGCCGTGGTCATTCTCATGGTCCTTGTGGTCATTTTCATGTTGCTGTAAGGTTCGATAGAGATGGCAGATAGGTATAGCAAACATAAACACGTGAAAGCCAAACACATAATTGGCTTTTGGGCCTTTTAACAAATTGTTAGGCTTATATTCAGAAGACACAGGATGACAACATGCTCAGTTGGTCTTTACCTCTATGAAAGCATCTCTGTTCGCCTGGAGACTGACTTTTACAACTTCAAATGGGTTGACAACCAGAGCCTCAGTAAGACCTGACCCCAGACCTGCCAGAGACAGTGCCTGGGTGCAAAGAAGGAAGGTATTAAGATGTCATTTGACATGTTCATCATAAAGATAAAAGACAGTACACATGGGGCTGGGTGATGTCGTATTTACACGCTATTCACACACATGCAGTATATACACACATATATATATGTATATATATGTATATTAGGGCTGGGCGATATGGACCAAAAATCTTATCCCGATATATTTAGGTTGGATACCGATACACGATATATATATATTAATATTTTCTATAAAGTGGGATAAATGTTCAGGCGAGAAGAAGAAACAGGAAACCTGACGTAAATGTGACATTTTTTATTTTTAACGACATTAATTGTAGTTGTACATGGTTAAATCCATAGCAGAGAGGTTTTGAATATTTCTGCTATAATGAGTTTACTCATTTTAATCCAGATATGATTTGGATTACTGGTACCTTGTAGTACTAGCTGGCTACCTGTATCTGTTTGACAGAAACGGAAATTGAGCATGTTACTCAGTATTTGCTCTCTCATTGGCTACTCTGATAATAGGTGCCCTTCAAATGCTCACTCCGTGTCAACTTGTGAGAGCGGAGTTAGTAGTAGGGCTGCACGATTAACCGCATCGCAATCGAAACCGCGATGTGGCGTTGTGTGATTATGTAACCGCAATAGCCTGCAATTATTTATAAATAACCTGCGTGCGTGACAACCTGCGTGTATTTGCTGCATGCAAGCGCAACACCCATAATAAAGATGACTGTCAGATATTGAGATATAGGTATCCTGTCAATTTAGGCCCCCCTGCCTTGAGAAGCGCAGTGTGTTATAATGGTCTCGTGGTCCCTTCCCTGTCACTACTACGGCATTTCATCTCTGATTTCATGATTGTTTGTTCAGACATCGAAAAATATGATGTTTTATAAATACTTTTAAGAATGACACGTGTCTTTTCCTAAGCACAATATGTGTGTAAAAAACTGTGAAACTGTGTGTGAAACTCATAAGGGACCATGAGGCAGACCACAGGGACCACGAGAATGACCACCAGTGTGGAGTGCACTTTCTCTCGAGGTGCCGAAGGTTATCCAGTGTTGCCAACTATGAAGGCTGACTTGGCGTGATAATCGGTAATATATCAAAATAGCGGTATTTTTGGCGTGAGATGCATTAAAGTCAATGTAGAATATCTTTTTTCATGCTGGCCTGAGACAGGACATAAAAGCGTTGTCGCTCGCCAGAAGCGTGAGAGTTGGCAACTGAATTTATGGAGCCAACAGAAGAGCCGACGGAAATTGCAGCTGGCAATAGCTGAAATGAAATTTTAAGTAAAAGGCTAAAACTATCACCATACCAATCGCTATTTTACAGTGGACTTTACACCTACTAAGTTTTAACTCATGCCTATTGGATCTACTTCAGCTGGTGAAACAAATCAAATGTTAGTAGTGTGTAAACTCCGACTTAGGGTAGAACTTAAATTCAAACTAGGCTACGTTTTAATGTATTCACTGCTGGTGCAACTGGCTGCAGGTGCCCAAACCACCTCAACTGGTTCCACGCAACTTTGAGCTGCTGCTGGGTCAACGTGCCCCTCGCCCGATCACAGAGAGTCAGATCAGCCACCATGTGGAGGAAACTCATTTCGGCCGTTTGTATTCTCTATTCTTTCAATCACTACCCAATGCTCTTACCATAGGTAAGGGTGAGAACGTGGACTGACCAGTAACCAGCTTTGCCTTATCTCTCCCTTTACCACAACCGATACAATCCCTGCATTATTGCAGGGATTGCACCCAACCATCTGTCAATTTCACAATCCGTTATCCTAACTTGTGAATAAAACCACAAGATATTTAAACTCACTTGGAGGGAACAAACCATCATTTTCCAGGAGAGAACCAAATCCTCAGACTTGGAAGTTCTGATTCACATCCCAACCGCTTCACACTCCACTGCAAACCACTCCAGAGCTTGCTGCAGTGAGAAGAAGCACAAAGGACAACATTATCTTCAAAAAGCAGAAATGATACCCTTTCACTCCTCCAACTGACACACTCTGACCACCGACTTACCTTGATATCTTGTCCATGAATATCAGAAACAGGAGTGGAGATAAAGTGTACACACAAATTCTGAAAATGGATGATTTACGACCAAGTATACAAACACAGCTCTCATTTTGGGTGTACAGTACACAGACCTAATGGTATGCAGAAGCGGCTCTGGTACCCCATACCCCATAGTTGGTGCCACCATGGCAGGCACCAACTAGCTTTTGATCACAGCTATTGGCAGTCACATCAACAATAGTGGTCTTGAGCAGGATTGCCAACCTCCACCACCAGGAGAATGGAAAAGGTCTGTCGGGGATGCATGTTAAAATGTTTCGGAACAAGATCTTTGCCAAACGTTCCCAGCTCACCCTTACTTTACCCTTTTACTTACTGGGTCTGCAGTTTCCCCCCCATTTTATCCAACTTTCTGCCAGATTGTGTCAGTTGACAGCTCTCCTCCTATCTTTACCCGAGTGTCCAGAGTACGTACAGGGTATTCCTCCCAATCACATCCCTCCAGGTCTACCGTCATTGCCAACGTGAGCGGTGAATTCCCCCAGTAGGATTATTGAGTCAGTAGGTGGGGCCCCTACCAGAATTCGCCTACCTTTTTTCAAGAAGGCTGAATACTCCGTTGATGTTAGGTGCATATGCACAAACAACAGTTTTCCTCCCTGTAACTCTCTCATCCACTTGGTGGAATTCCAACTGTGTGGCAGCAAGCCTGGGACTTGTGAGCATCCACACTCTCACCATGTGTCTCTCACCCTGGACAACTCCTGAGTAGGAAAGAAGGAGAGAAGGAGAGAAGGAGAGAGGCCACCCCTTATCAAGAAGTGTGGGAAGTAGAGGCAGGAGAAGACAGGTTAAAAAATAACAGTGGGTTTCAGGGTTCTGGACAAGCGGGAGATATACTGACGTCAGGGCTAGGAGTCTGGCAGGGCGGGAGTGTCAGCACGGCGGCTGGCTGGTCGGTAGTAGCGGCAGGCGGGTCTGCAGGGCAGGGAGAGGAGCAGATGGGCCTGCGACGATGAGTAGCATAGCAGGCGGAACTCATCCTTGTCACGCCTGCAATTTGTCCAGAATGCAGCTAGATAGATTGTTGACTGAGGAACCATATCTCGCCGATATTGCCCTCTCTTCATTGGTTACCAGTCAAATATAGAATTGATTTTAATGTGCTGCTGCATGTTTGTAAGGCATTACATGGATTGGCATCATTGTATATTTCAAATCTCCTTACAGTATGTCACAAATCCAGGCCCCTTAGATCATCAAACCAACTCCTTTTAGCTATTCTACAGTCTCGGTTGAGAACAAATAGTTATCGTGCCGTATCAGTTGTGGCCCGAGTGGAATAGTCTTCCCATTTCTATCAGATCATCCCTCACCCCCGAGACTTTTAAGTCTTGTCTTAAAACATACTTATATTATTTGGTGTTCAAGGGCTTGTTTGTTTCATGTTTTCATTAATTTTATTGATGTACAGTATGTTGTATTTTATTGTTGTTATTGCCTAACTCTGTACAGCACTTCATCTTTGGTTGTTTTTAAATGTCCTTTATAAATAAACTGACGTGACTTGACTTGACTATGTAACGGTGGTCAGCTGGTAGCGCTGTGCGTAAAAGTATATAATCCTCCCGACACCTTAAAAGATGCTCCGTTCTATCATGTAGGGCGTAGTTCAATTCCCGGTGGGGACTAACAAACCCCAGTTACACATAGAGGTGAGTCTAGAAATATCTAGATAGTAACTCTTAACCTCACGCACCAACTCTGGCTCTATTCCCCCTTCCATGTACCAAGGGCCACCAATCAAGCTGTCATAAATACAAATCACACGTTAGTTAGTCACACACATTTGTTGACCAGCTGAAGCATACTGAACCAGCATTGAAGAGTTGTACTGCATTTGTCGGGGATTTTGATCTATCAAAATACAACATCAGAAACGAAAGAACCATGTCAACTGTGAAGGTAGAGTAATATTACAAGATTTAACATATGCCTTCATAGTTTTCTTGTTTTCTTTATTGTGACATTAACAGTATTGTGAGATTAACAGTAACAGCAAAAAGTGGCTGAAATATGTATTCAGGCAATATTCATTGCAATATTATTATTATTATAATATTATACAAAATACTTCATTGTCCATCCATCCATCCATCTTCATCCGCTTATCCAGAGTCGGGTCGCGGGGGCAGCAGCTCCAGCAGGGGACCCCAAACCCTTTCCCGAGCCACATTGGAAAGCTCTGACTGGGGGATCCCGAGGCGTTCCCAGGCCAGTGTGAAGATATAATCTCTCCACCTAGTCCTGGGTCTTCCCCGAGGCCTCCTCCCAGCTGGACGTGCCTGGAACACCTCCCTAGGAAGGCGCCCAGAGGGCATCCTTATTAGATGCCCGTACCACCTCAACTGGCTCATTTCGACGCAAAGGAGCAGCGGCTCTACTCCGAGTTCCTCACGGATGGCCGAGCTTCTCACCCTATCTCTAAGGGAGACGCCCGCCACTGAAAATATATCAAAGCATAATAGATAAAGACTTATTATTATTAATTATAAATTACTGTCACTAGTTTCATTAGTTTCACCTAATTTGTTAGCACAATGGACCATTACTTTTTAAGATAGTAGGCTGTATGAAATAATTAATTCTGGGGGTTTCCTCTAATCCTATACCCCAAATAGCCACACGGGGGCAGAAGAGGCTATGCGTGATCAGAAATTGAATTTCCTCTTTTAATGGTGCATTTCTCTGTAATTTCTCTGCAATACGCTGCCATGCATAGAACATTTTGTCTGAGGAATGTGATGCAGTCATCACAGTTTTAGTCTTAAGGTTTATGTAGACCCACAAAACACTCAGACAGAGAGAGTGTAGTCTACAGTAGTTTGATAGCATGCATCAACTTTAACAGGACAGCTGCTTACAAAACACACATGTTTACCGTACTGTCTCCCATCCTTGAGAAGGGCCGTGGTCAGTTTGGTGAGATGAAGACAATATCACAAATATGTAAATGTCTTTACAAGGGCAAGTTGACGGCCACTGGATGAGATACCACACACAAGATGTTTCTGTTATTGTTATGACACATTCTAATGTCTCCTGTTTGTCAGTTCTATTTGACATTGCTGTGTTTTGCCAGTTTATGCGGAATGCTCCAATTATAGGTGATGTAATTATGGCCATATATTTCACATGTTACAGTAAATATGGTTATACTTTTAATATATTACTGGTGCTTTCATTAATAAATAGTTTGTTACTAAAGAATGCCTACTAATATTACTGTTTTACCAGTGTAACATAATCTAAAACCATATTAATAATATATGTGGAATGCATGTTTGTTTGTAATTCGGTAAGCTAGCAGCCACAATATGCTATTGCTCTCAGACGTCTGGAAACCCTTTGCTTTAGTGTTCACTGAGCCACTCTGGACAGCGAACCAATCAGCGATCAGTGAGGGTGGCTGTAGGTGCAATGCCCTTGAAGCAGAGACATTTCAGAGGAGACATGCCACTTATACTCCGAATAAATCTCAATAGGAGAATTCCATTATGTCAAATATGGTGGCTGGTGGATAAGATCCATCTGCTTTATAACGTCGTAAACGTAACATATTTCGCCAATAGTGTGTTTGTTGTTGCCTATCCTTTGGTTGAAGACAAGTGCTTGTTTCTAAATGGTGGTAGAGCTAGAATGAAGTACAAACGGTTGTAGCAATGCCCATTTATTCAAGGCTGCTTGAACAGTTTCAAAATGAACCAGAGGTCTACGCCGATTGGGATGCAACTGTAAACAAATCTCAATGAAGGTTGTCCGGACATTATTCACCAAGTGAATTTTGGGTCTAGTTATACCAGGCTGGCGTAGGACATGAGCCTGAGACATCTGAACTACAAAGCAAACAGACAACAGATAGGCACATATTCTCAGGAGCCTTGACCACATTCACGTGCAAACCTGCAGCCTATAGGTCCATGGTCCAAAGACATATCTGACCCCTGTTTAAGTTCAATTGACATTTACACCTGGAGATGACACTGTCAATACAATACTGTCAAAGTTCTTGTAGGCAAATCTGTCCACTTGGCAGCAATTGTTCATAGTCAGACCTAAACATACCTGGCCATAACATGGACCAGGACACTATAGTACCTGTTATATTATATTATATTATCTGACTGACTGACTACTACAAATCGCTTTGTTAATTCATATAACGTGTTAGTTTCTATTTAATATACAACGCCATGCATTTAATTTAATATATAATGTCATATTCTTGTTGCCCCAACAACACCTATTGCACCCTAATCGTCCCGGGGTGCGTTTCCCAAAAGCATCGTTGCTAACTACGTTGGTGGTTGGAACTACACAGTTGCAACGCAAGTGTTCCCCAAAACCGTCTGAGCTATGGAGGAAACTACGTTGCTGACTTACATAGTACGATGCATCGTTAAATTATTGGAAAACAATCAACGATGCATTGTACAATGTAAGTTCAATGCTAGCCTTCGTAGTTGTACGGGAAACACACAAATTAATTGAAAACGAGCATGTAAATTAGCTTTCAATGTTCACAATAATGTATACAATCACCAGTCAAGTCTGATGAGAAAAAAAAAACCTCTTAAAACATTTGGTGACAAAATATGATTTAAAAAGTTGTTTTTACTCACAGGTTATATTTCTACTACTACGCATGCGCAACTGTGGGCGTGGGTCAGTGCATCCACGTGATTGGCTAAAGAGGTTAAGGTTTGGCAGTTATAAGGCAGATGATTGGGTTCTGCATGTTCTATTACTAGAATAGCATGGAACTGCTAACTGTCGCAGTGTTGACAGCTGTCACTTATGTTACTCACCGAGCGGACAGAGTTTGAGTTTAAGATACAAAAATGTGCACACAAACATGCACACGCACGCACACGCACACACACACACACACACACACACATGCACCCACACTCTATCTCTCTCTCCCACATGCACAACTTTGGCCTAGACGCACACACTTGGCTAACCCCAGTGGTTATGAAAGCCAGAACAAGGAAACAATGAGCCTGTTTGACTCACTGTGTCATGAACCACGATTGCAGGCTGAATACAGGCTTGTAGCTTGTATGTTGCTTGAACTCACGGAGGAGATATTTGCTGAATTTGACAAAACATATGATCTTACAATTCTTGACATGAAAGTTCATATGGGCGTCTTTAGTTTAAAGGCTCCCATATACTGTATATTATTATTATAAATATTATTATTATTATTATTATTATTATTATTGGGTTTCTGGCTGAGGAGCTGGAGGATAGGTCAGAGGTCAGAGGTGAATCCAGATGTGTTGTAACACCTGTGGCTTTTCAAAGAAAAGACTTGGATGACTCACAGGGTTGACAGACACCAAAATGATAACTCTACAACCCTCTACTACCCTATATACCGATAATGTTGTCAAGCTTACAGGGCATTTGTACCATATGTTCAGTTTACAGGGCATATACAGTATACCTACAGTATCATACGTCCAGTTTACAGGGCATATACAGTATACCTACAGTATCATACGTCCAGTTTACAGGGCATATACAGTATACCTACAGTATCATACGTCCAGTTTACAGGGCATATGTTAATCTACAGGGTTATACAGTATGTAGCTTCCAATGTATGTATCATACGTTCAGAACAAGTTGCTTTTGTGACCGAGTGCCAATTCACAGAAGAGTTTAGACTAGTTTAGTTTACTTTATAAACACTATCATAAGGTCAATTGGAAAAACATTCAGGGTCACACAGTAGGCTAGATATCATGAAATGAGTCACAATGCATGTCTTTGCTCTTTTATGAAACTTTTATTTACATTTGGAATTTCTTCATAACTCCTACAGGTAAGCAACAGTACGCAGATAGTATGCACAGTACATAGATGATTTGGGTTTGAAAGTGCAATCGTATGCAAACAATTTTGGTTAAAACAAACTTAAAAAAAACATGGTGAGTATCCAAAATAGACTTTTGCTTTTTCCACGAAATAGATAAACATTCCAGTGAATGCAAAAACAGGATTATATCCTCTTACTGATTTTGTGTTTTGCATTAAAGCAGTTTAATAACATTTTAACATTCTGTGCATTTTGAACCCAACACATTTAACCTTTTGGTAATTTTTATTAAGTTTCAGGTTTAAAAGTACAGCATATTGCCTAGTTAAATCCAAATGGTGAAACATATCTAAATATGAATGCTTGACAAACACAAAATACATATCATGGAATATAATAGTAATGTTTAAAAAAGACTACATTTAAAATAGGTACTTTTTGAAATAAATGCAAAAATGTATACATTTTTGGAAAACCAGATATAATAAATACAATGCTTAAATTTACACAGTATAAAAGGCATGTGAGTTTTCTATCAGTACTACGTAACCCCAGATCCATGTCTCTTAATATACTGCTCATTCTCTGACACGAACAGAATGACCCGTTTTACATAAAAATTCTTGAAAACACCATACATGCAGTGACCTTTCTGTGACCTCTATGCCCCGAATGTGTGTGTGCACTGTTTGAAGGCCTTTCTAGTGTGTCTTAAAGTGTCTTACATCTCTCCCCTGCTACCATTTGCAACATCCAACTGTTTCATCTATTTTCTCTGCTCTTTGTATCATCCTTTGTTTTCTCCATCTCCTTTAAACCGTCTTACATTAACGGCCTGAGCATTTAAAGCGCAGGGGTTGCAACCCCTACTGTGTGGCTCAAGGGAACTTCAACACAAAAAGTCTTTCACTACTAACTACAGATGATTTTACGTTTATCTTCTTCTGTTTGAACTGATAAGAGTGGACGTGACGCTACGCTGAGCTGAAATATGGAGCGTACGTGGAGGTCATCTCCCCTGTGGACCATTGGACCAGTGACTACAGTTGAATGCATGATGTAAAGCCTTGGTCGTGCTGAGCATGGCTGTGTGGAACACGAGGTGTGTTATAGTTCAGCTACAGGAGGGTTTACAGCTGTCATGTAAAACTGGTGCGTCTCAGTATCAGCAAAGTCTTTCTAGGCAAGTCTCGCCGCTCGGCAGCCATCTTTGAAATGCCCCAAGCAGTTATTTAGGAAGACAGTATAGGCAGGTGGCTGACGTCAAAGCAACCACACGATTGGTTAGATAGGTTAATACGTGGCACTTATACAGCATACGATTGGCTCTTTTAGATTATGTTATGTGTTAATATTTGGATTATATTCCTCCAACTGCCATATCTGCCGTTTCATAATTCTCCCATAGAGCTCCATTCACAACTATTAATTTCTCCTCTATAAAGTGTCTCTGGTGCTATCTTACTAGCTCGGGGGTAGGGTGAGAAACTGGAATGTTCCGTGCATGTAAATGTAGTCACTGCCTTTGATTCCATGTTAAATTCTTAAGGGGAGTAATCGCAAAGTGTAAATGTAAACTTTACGCGTACACATTTACACGTATATGTTTACAGGTTTGACGCACGCTTTACATGCACACGCATTCTAAAACACACACAGCATGCTCTGCACTGTCATTCAGAGCATGGGCATTCATACCTGAGAACACTGGCGCATGTGTGTGCATGTAAACAACAACAAGCGGAGGGGCGGGGGGGGGGCGAACATTCACGTTAGACACGCGTTGACTCAGGGATGAAAACGGACAGATAAAGAGCTTGCATCGACAGTGACGTTAGTCTCACTCAATTCAAGTGTGGAAGACAAATGAAGGCTTGCGATTTGCATATACGATGATCATATTGTTCACAAACATATTGCTATTTCTACATCTATAAATCAGTTTCAGACTTTGTAATAAAAGTAGAAAAATATTAACTTCCAGTATTGCTATATAAGTGATAGGAATAGTGTGTTCATCCCACTATATACGCAGGTATACGGTGCTGGTATACCTGTGGTAAGAAGCCATGTATAGAGAGATATTGGTTGTCATTGGGCCAACATGCTTTCCTTCTCATTTTTCATTTACTCCCCAGCCTCGTGTGACCAACCTGATCTCACACGGCTTTGGGGATGGTCTCACGAGGCTGTTCACTTTTCATCTGTACACTTCAAGTCATGTCCAATCTGTTGACACTATCGGCCATCCCTTACGGACCAGGAACAGTGGCCTGCCCTGAAAACACAAACACACTATGTTAGTCAAAATAGTGCATTATATCATACTGTGTATTAAACCATATGGTCAGGGGTCCTGAAGAAAGAAAGAATAGAGAAGTCACACACACATACTATATATATATATATTTATTGGTTGTTGTTGCCACACATTTCCAGCCTGGTGTAACCAGGCAACGCTCCATTGGGAAGTGTTCCCCCTACTGTGGGCCTCTGATTGACATTGAAACTATTGCACAGCATTTAACGGATCCCCTTAGCCCCTCCCCTCCCCTCACGCTGCTCCTTGGGGTGCGGGTACACTTATAAAGTTTGCTGATCTGCTAAATAAGATGCTGTATAGTGATACGTAGCGTTTTTAATCATTCACTAATATGGTTAACCTAACATGCCATACTAATTGTTGTCACAACTCCATCTGGGGAGCCGTACATTGAATCTGTTTGAAAAGGGCAGGTACTTTCTAAAAATGTTTTGGTAGTTGATTGGATGAACCATCTGCTCGTTTAGCTGTCGACACACCTAAACCACGCCCATACAGCTATAAACAGGACACTGATTGGTAACTTCAGTTGCTTCTCGGACACATTCAAAATGATTTGTAAGCTTTCCGGACTTATTCTCACTGCAAAATTAAACTGAAGCGACTATATGATTGACAGTCAGAATGCACCATGCAGTACCGTGTCCTACCTGCAGATGCCAGTAGAGCACTCATAGTGGTTCTGGCAGTAAGCTCCGTAGGGCTTGCTGTTTAGGATCCTCCACAGCGGGGTCATCCTCGCTACCCTCTTCACGGCCTGGACCGGCCCGCCCAGAAGCCACTGGGCCTGGTTGGGGGGCAGAACTGGGCCTGAGCACACCTGGCGCACACACACACACACGCACACACACACACACACACACACACACAACATTAAATTCAGTGAGCTTTATTTGGAGGACGTACAATATTTGTTGCTAAAGCGGCACGCACACACACACACACACACACACACACACACACACACACACACACACACACACATACATAGCTAAACAGCTAAACAGACAGACAGACAGACAAAAATAATGCATTCTGCACTAAAGTGGAAAACCTGTCTCTCAAACTTGCTACGAGAAATAAGGAAAGACGTTACCGAAGTCAAGATTTAGCAAGACAACCCATAGACAAGAGACATAACAATTGTGCTGTCTAGCAGAGACAGACAATAATTTTCCTGGCCTATTGTTCAGTACTGTTACATTGACGTTTCACACACAGTTATTTACATCAATTATGTAATCTCTTTTCATGGATACAGGTCAATCTAAACTCTTCATATTGATCTGAGGTCTATTTCTAAATGTATCAACAAATCATTAATGAAATTTATTTTTTAAAATGTGAATAATGATTCGGTGGGAAACATTTAATTTCACAACAGTAATGTGAAAAGTAAAAAAAAAAAAAAAAAATGTATAGCTATAGACCCAACATTCACGCGCAGACACCGGTAAAACAGCCTCACCTGATGGAACACCAGCATCAGAACAAACGCGGCTGCAGACGCCTTCCACGGGAGCGCGCTTCTCTGCATCTTTACACCGGACGAAATATACGCTCAGGTGTCGAGTCGTGCGTGCGACAGGTAGTTGGTAGTTGGTCGGCTGTCGCGGGCCACAGATCGTTTATAATTGGCAGGGAGACTTCAAGTTGGCTCTCGATGCTTGTCCGAATAGGAACGTTAGCGCTTACACAGGTGCGTGTGCGTGTGCCGGTCCCAGGTTCCAGCCTCTGGAGGACTACTCATGTAGACTCGGTACCTCTTGGGATCCGACGCTCGGCTCTGTGGGTAAACGAAAGTGAGGTCTCACCTTGTGGTGCGTGAGGATCAACCAGGCCTGGTTTTATAGTCAGGAGCCGGGAGAGATAGATACAGATAGAGAGAGAGAGAGAGACAGAGAGAGGAGAGAGAGAGAGAGAGAGAGAGAGAGAGGAGAGAGAGAGAGAGAGAGAGAGAGAGAGAGAGAGAGAGAGGGAGAGAGGGAGAGAGGGAGAGAGAGAGAGTGAGGGAGTGAGGGAGAGAGAGAGATAGAGATAGAGAGAGAGAGAGAGAGTGCGAG
>JAODUE010037251.1:0-20196 GCA_027564755.1 Amblyopsis hoosieri
GCTGGACGTGCCTGGAACACCTCCCAAGGGAGGCTCCCAGGGGGCATCCTTACCAGATGCCCGTACCACCTCAACTGTTGGGATTACTCTTAGGTAAATTAGGAAGTACTATCGTTACATTTTTTCTAAAGTTTGTCTATAGATTCAGCCATACAGTAGCAACCTAAGAAACATCACTGCTAAAAACTGTAATGACCATATTCTTGTTTGTCTCTAGGCACACAATGACGTGGGTGAATAGAACGAGGGCACTGATGCTAAATTAGGTAAGAGCAGTCTGTCTGTTGCTTAGTAACTACTCATTATATGCCCGCTCATTTGCATTTCATAGTATTTGCCTCATCATTGAGCTGTTCAGAAGACAGTGTTATACTGTATATGCTGCAAGCATCTTTTCGTTTTCTAGAAGAGGATACAAGGGAGAAATTGTGTTCCTTCTCTTATTCTTTACTATTTTGTACATTTGGGATTCCTTGTCCAGGTGCTAATCCCTTGACTCTAGGGCTTCCTTGCTCACTTTACAGTCCACATACAGATGTTTTGCAGTTATGTGATTGACCAGAAGCTTCCATTGACTCTACAGTAGTCTCTCAAAAGCTGTTCTTCTAGTGCAGGGGTCTGCAACCTGCGGCTCTTGAGCCCCTCTACAGTGGCTGCCTGTGGCTTTGACAAACATCATAAAGAACTTAATCTAGGTTTTGTCCCACAACAAAATATTATCTCATTTATATTTATTAATTAGATTTTGTATTGCCAGCTTCTGTCCTCTGATTTCACTAGTATCCAAATTGATCTAGTCCATTCAACATTGTGAGTGCGCAGTAGTTGGGCATAGGCTAGCATTTAGTATATTGTTTTCAAGTCACCAGAAATGGCCATTTAAGTGCTTTTATATATATATTGACATTTAAAAATAGAGATTTTAAATGTTAGGGCCCCTTCCCCCCTTCTCACTACACCCTGGGAAAAATCCTAATTTAAGTCTATTAGTAATGTTTATAAACTAATTCTTATAAATGCATTATGCGTGATATAATTATAGTGGCTCCAAACAGATACATCTAAAACATTTTTGGCACTAGTACAGGATACCACTGAGGGCTAAACAAAAGTTCATCATTCTGAATTCCCTCTGAGACAGCCATTGTGATAAACAGCTACGATATACCACTGAAGTTGTCATTTGTGTTGGTCTTAAGACTCACAATGCCGTTCTGTACGCTGAAGCCCAGCTGATATCTGAGGTCTGGCCTGCGTATGAGCACCATGGTGACAGGGGGACACCTCACGATGTTCATCTTTATCCTGGACTGGGATTTCAGGCCCTGAAAATGAATTGGTCATGTTGGATTACAAATGCTGCCAGTGAATCTAATAGATCTAAGCAATTCATACAACTGTTAGCATTATAATATGAACGTATTCCATTTTACGCAGTACCTCATCCAGAAACATAATAACTGACAAAGAGTGTGGAATGAATAATCATTTCCCTCTGTAATTGCATAAGGAAACACTACCCACAATACTGACACCTAGTGGTACAGGATAGCATTGCGGCCTATCTGTAAGCATCTCTGACCTGTATAGTTAAGTGTATTCATTGCTAAGTCGATGTGAACAACCTAGCTCTATAATACATGTGTGAATGGATAAACTTAAAGGGGTGACTGCACCACACCTTAATGATGCTCTGGCAGGTGTTGAGGGGAAGGCCCACGAGACTGGTTCCATTAATGGTCATGATCTGGTCGCCGATGTTCAGTCGACCGGACTTCTCCGCCGGGCCGGCATGCATCATGCTAGCAATGATGACGGTGGGCAAGATAGAGCCCCAGCCAGACTCCACTATCACCACACCTACAATCTCCCCTTTCTGCTTATCTATGTAAACCTGTAGGGGACCATGGAACATATACAAATATGAATGTGGGGTCTTCAGTGTCGCAGAGTATATGAAAACCTAGCCGTATTCATGGATTACCAAATGTCTGCTTTTGAACCATTAAAACCTACTCTAGGCAGTCCACATAATCATTACAGCATGTGTTAAAAAGCTAATGTTTCCAGTAGCTTGATTTTATTAATTATGAAGAAACACATGAATTGCTTGCCGTTACTTTGGAAAGATAACTTTCTAAATTAATTAGCCTACATGATTATCAGCAATAATACAGTGTTATTAAAATAAATGTTAATACAAATAAGAGTATGCATGTTAAAAGCACACACACACAACTGAATAATTGTTGAATATATCATATCAATGGAATGTGGCTCACTACTGTTTTCATTTTCTCCATCGGCAATAGAGATGAAGCTACTTTTACTTTCAACGTTTTCATCTAGAATGAGTTTGGTTTTAAGTTGTTTCACATCTGTCAATCAGCTGGCCCGCACAACCAGCATCATCTGGTCTGATACAGCTAGATTACCAAACCTATCGTTCACGTTTCCATCAGTTTCGTCATTTGGCTTTTTCCAAATTTCTGCATAATTTGTGTAAAAACATCAGTTGTATTAAATTAAAATGTAATAATTCATATATTTGAATAGCCTACTCAACAATTGTTAATTTGTGTGATTTTTATTCCCTTTCAATTTCAAATGAAATTATATGTAATGGTCATTGATTGCTTTACATTAGATGCCTGATTGTATGATCTACTGTGAGTATGATTTACTAATGTATTTTTATTAAGGATATAATTTTTATAGCATAACATTGATAACATCCACCCCTCATACATGACAGCTGATTCAGCTACAGCCACCAACGTGCAGGTACCTTTGCTGCCCTCTGCTGGCACACTTACATCTTTACAGTTCTCCGACTTAGAGAAGTGTATGAGGTCGTCGTTGTACATATCCTGAGTGTTGAGCAGGTCACTGTACTCCCTCTGACTCAGGTCCTCAGGGTCAATACCGTTGGCCCGGAGGAACTCCTGGTAGGCCACACTGAAGGACTGTCCAATAGACTGGGCTATCAACTGAGCCTGGACACATGGAGAGAGACGTCAAATTAAATGATTGTGTTCCTTTAAAAAGGTACAGTCAAGCTAGCTTGCAAGCTAAATGGAAGATAATACACTTTTTGTCAAATTCAACAAATATCTCCTCGCGTTTTGCTAGCTAATCGTTCTCTGTGCGTGTTGAAAAATGAATCTGATACTTCTACACAGCCCTGACTCCGTAAATAGGAACATAAAAAAGTGGCGAACACCGCTCGAGTCAACAAACCCGTAGAACTACGCTTCGTAATGCATTTCAATGTGTGAGGCGCCGTTGCAAAGGACCGCGGAGCGATACTGTTTCGATTTGAGCTAGAAGTTAGCAAGAATCACTGACCTTGCCTTTAAATCCACACACAAACATGAATGCGCACAAGGTTAGGGATAGGGATTATGAGGTTACTCAACAAACACAGTAGATTACTGTAAATGCACAGGTCGAACTGAGGTGAAGATATTACGTGGTGTACCTTTAACAAAACTAGACACTTACGTCCTCGGACTCAAAGACATGGCAGATCATTCTGTAGAGCCGCCTGTCGTCGTTGCTCATGGTTTCCTGCTCCGCGCTGCTCTCCAGCTGGTCCTGGGCGCTCCGGGAGCGAACCATCTTCCCTCTGGCCATCAGCACCACCATGTTGCCGATGTCAGCGATGTAGGAGATGGTTCTCAGGGGCAGGTCCATCATCGTCTCCTGGAAGCGACGTGGAGCAGTGAGGAATGTATGCAAACCCAAAGGGGAATACTCGATTGTCAGAACGTCCCTACACAGATAAGATAATACTGTACCACTGGAGGATTAAGACAAATTGGAGCTTTAATCTTATTTTGTCAAGTCAATCTATCATTCAAAATGATACATTAATGAATTAGTATTGGCTCTTTAGGGTATCAGTGTTTTATGTGCTTTTAAATCTAAATGAAGCTTGTCAGCATCCAACATTATCTTATACCTGATTACTGTGAAGGTCAGAAGAAAGTAGGAAATACAAATCAACCTTTCTGAACTGTCCCTTTAAGACAGACCAATTATATTGTACCTGAGTGTCCGCGTTGAGCACTTTAATCCTCTGGGTGGACATGAAGAGATCGACCTCAGCCGTAGAGGGAATCTCACTTTCAGGACTCTAGCATGTCAACAACACAAACGTAATAATCAAGTCTTAACAATACTAGGAGCAATGTGGTGAAGGTGAAGCTACAGTTAAAGAAACATTAGTATGAGAGTAATACGGTTAACCTGAGCAAGCTGCCTTAAAAGTCTCTAAGGCTCCAGAGAAGCCGATGTTTTATAGACATCCTAAATAGCCAAAAGACATACAAACTGAGTGGCATAGTTGAAATAATATAAAATATAGTGTAGATAAATGGTCCACTCATTTAACCGTGTTGATGAATTACAGTAACACGAATGCCAGTGTGCACCATTGTATGTTCTATGATGCTGAAAATGATTAACATTAGCCATATAAAATCAGTTGGGCTGTTTTAGTGGCTCCATAAAGACCCAAGACATGTAATGATTTAGGCAAAACCAAGACAGGAAGCATATTTGAGCACTGAGCAATCAATGACACCTGCATTAACTCTCCTGAGCAAACGAAGCCAGCTGCAACAATCATCCCAAGGATGATCAGCATAAAACAGGTCTACTGAGCTCTACTAGCTACACCCGATAGTGACAGACATCATGCCCAACACACAGGCGAGTGCAGAGTGTAATAATTCACCCTATGAGACAACGCAGCCAAAACAGTCTTACCTTTTTTCTGTTTTTCGCTTGTTTTTGAGCAGCCTGCAGTGGTCCAAGAAAAGATTCAGAGAGAGAGAGAGAGAGAGAGGGAGAGGGAACAATCAATATATCACACTAGTCCCCATCCCAAATATCATATTATGGAACGAAGTCACTGTATGTGTTTGTGTGTGTGCGTGCGTGTGTGTGTGTGTGGGGCGGGCACTGATGTTTCACTGTCTATCACATCTGACCAAAGCCTCCAGCCAGAGGCCAGCAAAGCAAACGTCATCAAGAGGAGCTTGCTGATCGACTTGACACAAGCATGCCTGGAGAGAGAGGGGAGCGCTGTACTTGTTACCGGCCGATTGCTCACAATAAAGCCAGCCTTCCCCGGCTCCTTTCAACGCGTCACACGTGGCAGAGCCATGTTTACATGGTAGGTAGGTAGGTATTCTTAGGGCATAGCTGTACACCGCACACTGCAAAATGCGCATTATCGTGTTCATGAAGACGGAATGTTCCGACACAAGCATGTACTTGACAAGAAGATTAAGGAACTGTTTGTTTTTGGAAGGCTTTCTCCACATAACCAAGGACAACACATTGGCACAAATGTTATCGCTCACTGTTATTGCTGCCCTCAACTCATTCAGCGCCCACTGTATTCCACTGGTTTTTCACGAGGCTATTTCAAATCGACTGCCATTTTCTTTTTAACCCCGTTATCTTTGCGCTTGCCACAGCTAAACGAAACTGAGTCGGTCTCCAAACCAACTCACCCTCCGATTTGAGTTGAGAGTGGCTGACGACAACAAATGCAGACATACAGTATAGTCAGACTGACTGACTTGAATTCCCCGCTGGCCTCTAAAGATTTGCTGCAGTATTTGTGTTTGTATTTGTGGAAACCTTTGGCCTGAAGCGTGGAATAATGTACCAGTATTGTCCACACAGCCATTGTACGCGCGCTCCAATTATAAAGTGCTGTGTGCCAACCTGTCTGGAGCTGCTGGCATCCTGCCAGGAAGGCTTTCATTCGCAGTACTTTCAATGGGAGCGTCGTCACGTGGCGGCCCAATGTTGTTTTCACAAACCTTTTCACAGCGCTCCAGAAAATGGTTGTTGGGGAGAAACGCCGGTCTAGGGTAGAGACTCTGTCCATCCATAGTGTTTTAAGTGTAACTGCACCCTACAATGTGTTATTTTAGCTGTCAACAAAGTAATAGGATTGATGAGAGACATCAATGCTGGTGTTAATATTGACAACATTCTCATTTCTATACAAACCTGGGTTCTAGGGCTCTACACGTCAATAAATATCGCCCTGGTTTGCAATAGTACTTGTCGTCCATTAACGTTAATGCTTCTCCCAATGGCTGTTCCCATGTCAGGCCAGGTCTGGTGGTGGAGAGCTGCGCTGCCTGCCACTCTCCCCCATCAACCCTACATCACATACATCTCTACAAATAGCTACTTCCCCCTGCTGCAAGCAACCACATCATCAGTCCTATCACACGTCCGGGGGCGAAAAAAATGATCTTCTTCCCAGTGAATCATGTACCACTGATCTGTCACAACACTCATTTGCAAGGGAACGCTCTCTATTTCTTCCCTAGCTCTCCTCTTGTGCAGTCACAGAGTGTATTCCGCTGCGGGGAATGCTCTGAGACACCGTGGATACAAGTTTCAGCCAAATGTAAAGTTTAAGAGGGTTGTTTGTTGACTTGGTGGCTGGCTTGTGTGCAGACGAAGAAGATGAAAAGCCAACCTGTGTGTCCGTCAAACACAGGGGCAGGCCTCTCTCCTCAGAGTGACTCTCCTTGGCATTACAGACACGCTCGAGGAGAAAGGACATTTGAATTGACGCTGAGGCTACAAAGAGGGTCTTGGATAAGAGCTGGGCAGGAAAGCTGGGTCTTGTGAGGTAAAGCATGAAACTCCCTGTCACAACTATAGGATACACAACAAGTGGCCATTTAAGATGGGCTATCTATCGATCTAGGTATGCGAGTCTGTCCCACTAATGCACTCACTGTGAATCTGATTGGTGCCAAGCCCACTTTAAGATCTACAGTATCTGCACTATAGGGCTGTGTGTTGGTATCACAATACAGGGGCTATGATTCGATATATTGCGATACTGTAAGCAAAACGATATATTGTGGAAAATACCGTACTGCGCAACGTAATGTCGCAATACTCGGGTGTGTGGATATTTTCTTACACCCTTAACCTGCACACAGACAGTATTACTGACTCACCCGGACTCTGTTCATGGCCTCCTGGGCCTGTTGCATGCGAGCACTTTTAGTGGGCGTTCTCTCCGACAGCAGGTGGGTAGAGCCCAGGTAGCTGGCAGCGAAGATAATGCCGTCAATCAAGTCTTCAGGGTCACATGGCCCTGGAACTACACATAGACAAGCAAGCTAGCATTAGCATAGTGTTAGCATAGCGTTAGCATAGTGCTAACATACCAATGGAACTGTCCAGAAATCCAGGATTAAATTTAATTGACCTCATGTTGGCATTTGACATTAGAGTGACACTCACCGTCCACATATGTAGGAAATGACGACAGAGATCGGCGTATCTGTAAATTGAAAATAAATGTTAATTTATTTTAAACATTTACCACAGATGTATCACCAGAAGTTCAGCCACTGAGCTCTTGTCATATAGTTAAGAAAGTCCAGAGGAACATAAACTGTCAATAGTTACTCTCATCTACTCGAATGTTTAGCTATGGGATACATCAAAATGTCCGACATTGGGTTCTCTGTCTAGCTTGAGTAAGGGGAGAAACTCAAAGGTAATGTTATTGAATACATGAGTGTCTTTATACAATATATAGCATACTTTTATCCACAAACCAAACTCATTATAAAACTAAATCAAAAACCCAACACAATCAAACTAGATTTACTCAGGATTATTCGTATTGTATTAATACACCGTATGTTTAGTGTACTTACATCTTGAATTGAGGGCGTCTGGGGGCTCTGGGAAGGGGCCCCAGGCTGTGGGGGTGTCTGAGGGTGCTGGCTAGGGTGGGCACAGGGCGGGGAGGGCCTGGCTGCATCCCTGTGCTGTGCTGGACCACCCAGGTGGTGAGGGTGGTAGTGATGGAGCCTGGATGCCTCGGCACCCCCCGCTGTGACCGCTGGCTCCCGGGCGTAGTGGGAGGGAGAGTGGGTGGGAGAGTGAGGGGCGGACTGACAGGACAGAGGAACAGGGAAGATGTTTCAGAAATACTCAACGGGAACCCATTAAAAGGTGTAGTCAGTCATTCTGGAGAAAGCTTGTTGATATTTATAACTCGAGCTAAACAAAACACCTCTCCCTCAATACCATATGATATTGTTGATGTGTGGTGTGGTCTGCACCACTTTGTTTATGTCCCTGTTTATGTCCCGGAGCCAAGATTGTGTAGAAACACCATTGTACTTTTTCAGCACACAGAACAAGCAGCTAATGGACAGTGAGAAGATATTCACTGAATTCTGACATAAAATGTGTATATTAGCTTACAATCAGCAGTGTCCCTACAGAATAGTTCTAGTGTGGTGGATGGATGTGTGATACTCACGCCTCCATGGCAGGCAGCTGTGTTCTGGCTGTAGCCATCGTCCTGGGGGCTCACCTCCTGCCTCATGACCCAGATGGGCTCCTCAGGCTGGTCCGGGGTGTAGGGGGAGCGCACAGTCTTGGTCTTCACCTCCTCTATGGCCTCCTTGATGTCTCTGATGGCCAGACTGATGGCGTCTCCCGAGGCCCTCGCCGCCACCTCCTCCTCTGGTCCCCCGTCGGCGACGTGGGCGACGGGGAGCTTTCCCTGGGGCTCTGGGCGCGGCCCGGCGGGCGCCAGGCTCTTGGAGCTGGGGCTGCCGTCGGTGCTGTCGCCCTCCCCGTCCGATTGGGCGTTGTAGTGGTGCAGCCGACTGCCCACCGAGCGCCCCTGGCTGGCGGGCGCCAAGGTGGGTCCCGCGTCCCGCCTGGGGGTGTTGGGGGACGGGGTGGAGTCCTGTTGTCCGGGGCTGGGGCCAGACTCTCCTCTGGGAGGGTCCTGGTGGCTCTCGCCAGGGTCCGCCCCTCTTCCACTGCCCCTGGGGGGGTCTCTCTGGAGCTCTGGGTAGGCGGTGTGGAGGGGCTCTGGGAAGGAGCTGGGGTAGGGCTTGGCGTACGGGTCGCCGTACCACCTGGCCGGCTTTTTTGGAGACTTCTGCCGGGACTCCGTGTAGGCGGACTCTCGGCGGGCGCGGTAGGGTTCGCCATAGCAACCGGAGCGCTCCTCGTCGTCCTCAGGCAACGGGTCTTCCTCGTGGTGGGCGGGGCTGCCAGAGTCCGGGTCGTCGGAGGAGGAGGGGTCCGGCAGGTGGAAGCGGGGGGCGTCGGGGGACGGGGGGGGCGTGGGGGAGTGTAGGGGGGGCGGGCTGTGCAGGGGGGCGTCCATGCTCAGGGAGGCGGCGCTCTCCGTGTCGGAGCACAGATCGGTGGTCTCGGCTCCGTGCTCCGCACTCCACTCTGCCCTGTCCTCAAGCCGCTCCCGCTCCGCCTCCGCTCCCCGGCCACGCCCATACTCCACGCCACGTCCGCTGTTGTCATGGCAACCACAGTCGTCTTCCCCGGCCCGAGAGTCTAGGTTGTCCCGCTGGGGCTCAATCTCCTCCTCTTGTTCCTGTCTCGGCTCCTCTAATTTCTCCAGGAAGAGCACCTCCTCCGTTCCGGAGGTGGGGCTTTGTTTGAGAGGCCGGGGGTGCGGGGATGAAGGGAGATCGGGTGCGTCAACGGCGACGGGAATCTGATCTGGCGTTTCCACATCCTGATGCCTTGCGCCTACGGCCTCTCCAGTGGGCTGCCTCTGCCTGTGAGCCCTGATTCTGGGGTTGGGGTCGCCATGGCGACGGTAGCGGGCGACACCGGGGCGGGGGTGCTGCTGAACCGCGCGGGGCTCCAACTCCCCCCGGAACTCCGCCGCTTCCTGCCTGGAGGGAGGAATCGTTCCCGGCGGGATGTGATCGTGAGCCGGGACCTCCTGGTCCGGATCCTGGATCTGGTGCCCGTGACCTTGTGGGGGGGGCTTTCTCCGGTGGCGTGGGGGTCCACGGGAGGTCGGCTGATGATGAGGAAGGTTGTGATGATGATGATGGTGGTGGTGAGAAGAAGGATCTCCGTCCTGGCTGAGCACTTGACAGGGTCTCCAGGACCTCCTGGGACCCCCGGGGGCCTCTCCCACCATTGTCCCGTTGTGCTGCCTGCCTCGGGAAGCCCCGGCCCGGTGGTCTTCTCCCGCGGCATCCTCCCCTGCAGCTTCGGCTTGGTGCCTGTGGCTCATAACTGGGACGTGACGCGATCGAGATTCTCAGAACATGCTCCTGCGGTCGCCAAGGAAACACCACGAGTTCGCAGCGCTGCACGGAGAGGGACAACAGACATGGATCGCAAGGTCAAACCGAAGGGGCTACTGGGATATGGAGGCCTTAGCCGCGTAGCGATTATATGATGCTAAGTGGAAAATGAACTGCGCACGGGCACTGCATTTGGAGTGTGCGTGCGTGAATGTCTGGAGGGCTAAAGCATTATGTGAGCACACAGCATTTAAAAAACCCTCCCTGAACTACATAATTTATGTAATGATACCAGATACACATTACCACATTAATGTCTTTTTTGTTTTACAATGCTAAATGCTACTGTAGTATTTGCCTTCTCATTCAGAAGACAGATAGGCATTAGATAGACAAGGGAGTTCCCTATATTGTTGATGGCAAACAGTACACCCTGGTGTTGATCTGGACATGTTTTAAGCTGAACAACGTTCTCCCTGTTCGCTAGCATCCACTGCAGCTGGCAGATGGCACAGACCATGATGAGAGAAAGCAATAGGAACTGAAAGAGGAGAAACATTGGAGGGCCCTCACTCTTTAACCATACTGGAAGTCCTGATGAACACGATAGAGGGACAATAAAGCCCTCAGTGATAAAATCAATACACAATGATGTGCTGAATATTATAGTATCTGCAGAAGTGTCTGCTTATTTTGAGATAATTCAATAATATATTATTTTACCATAAGCAGGCTTGGTTTGTCTTCTTTAAAGCGTGCCGATCTAATGTAACCATCCTAAACAAGCAATTTTGGCCATCCAGAGAGAGGTGTAGGGGGAAGGGGAAGGGGGGGAGGGGGGTGTTAAATGAAAACCCTAATGTAACAGCCTTCCAAAACTAAAGCAGTAATCTGAATGCAGTAACGGTATCCATAATTCACATAAAGGGACGCCTGCGCAGACTTTGCAGACTTTTCAGACTGGACTATGCCCCTGTTTAAACGGACTAAAATGGCCATGGCTTCCCTGGGAGTGGGAAGCCACTGCTGCCACAGATGGCCATGCAGGGTGCTCCGGTCGGCCGGGCCTGACGAGTTGCGATCTGACTATACCTCCATCTGTCAGGTCTCAGTGAAAGCCACAGGCTGGTGGATTTACTAGACCATTAACTCGCTGATCTAATGCTGACAGACGAACACACACCGAGTCACAAACATATACAAATGCACATGCGCACTGTGCGCGCTCTCGCAACCACAATCATTGTCAGGTCAGATCAGGTGCATGAATAAGCATTTTGGTTACGTTGATGGCATTATCAGAGCATTCCACAGCCATTTAGCTATTTGACAAATACTTGTATTAATTTGGTCTTGTGTAGCCTAACTGGAGTAGCGAACGCTAATTGTTGTAGGCTGTGTTTGTTAAATAAACTGTGATGTGATAAGTTGTCTATCAAATATAGGCCTTTAGTGTTTGTAAACCCCGATTTCCACACATTATTATTATGGCCACCCTATATTGCTACAATCCACAGCGGTAGAATCTAGCTGTTCTATCTTTTTCCAATGCGGGAGAGACGTCCAAACAGGGCCATCATTACGTTTTTTGCTTGCTAATAACGCTATAGAATATGATAGTAGCTATATGGCCTACAGGCTGTCACCTGTCAAAACGAAGGACATCGCCTTCGCCTCCTGCCATGGTTCAGATAGGCTTGCCTACTGTAGGCCATATATTCCCGATTATCTCTGCAGGTGTAAATTCCGCCATCAGCCCACCAGTGCCACGATGGATGCGGTTTTACGGTGTTCAATTAAATTCCCCTCGTCATTTCTATTGTCCCATACAACAAGTCAGCAATATATATCAGATATGAATCGACCATTACCTGCGTGTCACAGAGGGATGGGTCGTGCTGCAGTCAACATCTCCATCGCTGCCTGTCGCCAACCCCTCATGTCCCTCTAGACAACTTGGATGGATTAAGCTAAAGCATTCAGCCCCTCCTCCTTATGCTTCGTGACATCAACGCGGATTAGTGATGCACAAAAGCGTCTTTACAAAGAATGTCGCTATACATTTAAGGCTGGCTGGCTGCCTGCGTATAGAACCAAACCAGCTTCCTTTCTATTTTATTCAGCAGTTGTGCAGTCCGCAGCACTTTTTCTCAAACTGGAGCCAGACAGATTATTTAAATTAAAATGTATTTCCTAACTCCCAGGCTAAATGCGAAACGAAATAGCCAACGGCGGTCGTTGGATATTACATGATAGGCTAATAATCCTAATAATATAGATTTATGTTTTACACATTTTGAGTCATGGGAACACTGTCACGTGTCACCTATTTTACCCCACCCTCCCCCTCGAGCAGTCGTTACCGTGACAACGTGTCTGAAGATGTTGATGGTGTGAGTGCTGTTGGTATCAAATCTTATCTAAATTGTATCAATTTCCATACCATATAGCAATTAGTTATTTCTATGGTTATATCAGAGGTACTGCAGGGGGTCCTTCAAATTATTTGATCCCAAACTTATTTTATTCCAAACAAATAAAATGTCAGAAAATAAAGATTTGCATAAATATGTACATCTGTCAATATTGTTTTTAATTTCTTACTTGTTTACAAGGCATAAGCCGCCCTACACATTATTGTTGGACCATATGTATTAGGGAATCTCCCTGTGCCGTGATTCTATAAAGCAAGGGGTCCTTAGTCGAAAAACGTTTAAGACCTCTGAGTTTTAGACGACACATGATGCATCAATAATTTATGACGCTCTGCATAGTTGTATGTTTTGTGTCTTAACTTATTTCGCATTACGGCATAAAGAAAAACCTTGCAGAAGCCTAATCATCTTTTGAAATTGCACATTACATTTTTATCAAGCTTATATGCCTTTAAAAGCAGTAGCCTATCTCTTGTATCGCCAATATGGGCTTCCCAGACACTACATTTAGGGTAGGCTACCTAATTTACAGGGTCAGGAGAATTGCGAATTGCGCTGCTGTTGAAGTCTGCACTCTGCATTTCTTAACTGGACTACAGATGGCACTGTCGTAGCCTACAGTATAGGTTTGTAAAATATTTTAACTTGACATTAGCTAACTCTAAAAGGCTCCTTATACTGTTTTCAAGACAAGGGTCTCAACTTTCAAATGTATGTATACTATTCCTTTCTGTAATCAATATACCTTTAATAGTCAGTGTCCTCATTAAAGTTAAGGTAACCAACATTGGAGCCAACCTAATATATGGACATTGCAGTTGGTCTAGATTCTGGATGGGTTGCAATGTGATGCAGACCAAGGATGAGGCTGTCTTGGGAACTGACCCAGAGAGCCTTTTGGCAACCCATCCCATTCCAAGATCACATCACTGCATCCCCTTACAAAACATTGCATGTTCTGGCATAATTCTGTTATGTATCGAAGGTTGTCAGAATGTTTAATATAGTGAAAGCTCACCGTGACCGTTAAATGACAAATGATTGAAATATGAAGCATAGGGCAGGCTTAGGGAACATGTTGGAACTGTTCCTTTCCAACTCCATGTACATACTGCAACTCTTGAAACTGACATTTGTTTGCATTTGCTGTGAAAATGAGTGGAGTGAGTTGTAAACATTTTACACCTATCAATTGTATTCCTGTAAGGATGAATGACATATGTAGCCACAGTTCTAGCCTTGACCCCTATTACTGGAATTGCTAGCCTATGCTGGAATCACACTTTCAAGCCCTCCCCCTTCCCAATCTGGTAGATTTAACCGAAGGGAGAAGTAACTGTTCACTTTGCCAGGATGATGAGCAACGTGGATTGGCGTGCTTCCCACATATCCATATCCCACTGTCTGGATAGTGTATCAGTAATCTACTTTATAATCTACTGTGTCTCTCTGCCCTGTCTTCAATAATGACCTCATTATCTGATGTCTTGTTTGCATGTCCTTTCCTCAGGCTCCTGAGCTTCTTAAGTTATCTCCTCACCGTGAGTGTTTTCTTTTATTCTCCTGTAGCTCTTGTACGACTTTAGACACCATACCTCCTCTCTCCTCCCTCTCCTCTCCTCTCCTCCCAGCTGGTTGGCCAGACAGACTTCCCATCTGAGGGCTCTGCAGTGTGCTGCCAGACCTGTCTCTGAAGAGACACTTGGAGCCGCTGACACACCAGGTCAGTTCAAAAAGCGGGGTGAGCCCGACGTCCGAGGGGTGCATTCTTTGTGGCAGAGCAGCGGACATATAGACCGGGAAGGATTTGTCAGGATCTTTGCCCTCCAAGTGACAATGTTTTCATTCTTTTTGCTGACTTTAGCTGGTGAGTATACTTGTCGTAATAGAGATGGAATGGCTACTGTGCCAGTGAGGAAAGTGGTATGAATCATACTTACCACTCTCTCTCTCTCTCTCTCTCTCTCTCTCTCTCTCTCTCTCTCTCTCTCTCTCTCTCTCTCTCTCCTCTAAGCTACTGTCAGAGCCCAGAACCAGCTTCTACCAGGTTCCTGTGACTTTGAGTCCAACACCTGTGGCTACACATCAGATGCAGACTTTATGAGCTGGACCCTCAACAAAGATGGTACTTGGTGGTAAAAAATAATACATCTGGTCTGCATTGCATGCAGTATTCAGGCACATCTGGAGACAGTGAAATAACACATTTAGGCATTCTCCTGCAGCTTGTGTGTGGATACTTACGATACGAGTGATAAATGCTTGACACACTCATTCATGTTACGTGATCAAAGCCAAATAAACAATCTGGATTAGATGTTTATGTGTAACATATATGTAACGACAGGCAATATACTTGTCCTACAGATATGACGGAAATGTGTGGTGTACTGTAACCGCGACATTCACTCCTCTCTCATGCTCTAATTACAGAACAGATACATTCACGGGAAAAGTTATAGCCCCCCCCAAAAAAGAAAATGACCTAATTTGAACTTTGTTTTCCATCACGGGCCTTTGTTTTGTTGTTGCAGTCGGTCACTATGTCCCTTTACCGCTGGAATACGTCATCTCTTTTTCCTGTTTCCATCCACGCTCCTATTCCTACAGGCTTGGTAAAAAGGTTAGTGTAGTTTAGTGGGTTAATTTATTTTCATCTCGTTACCCTCCACCCTTAATGGAGATGGCAGTGTTATAAGATGCTTTATTTTGGAGATACAATAAATCAATCTTAAATGTTGAGGTAATGTCAGATTCCATTGGAAGGAGGCTGGTGTCAAGCAAAATCATCTGTAGACATGGATACAGTTATATAATTGTTGCTCTCCTCTGTGTAGCTCATGATGAACTGTTTGGAAAATATTAGCATTTGCTAATGTAAATAAAACCCCACTCACTTAAAACTAGACATTTGCTTTGTTTTAACCTCCAATGACTTTGTTTCTCAAAACCCCATGCAAGGCTTGTATCATAGGCTGGTGCAAGCCTTTGCTTGTCGTATTTATGCACGCAAGTTACCATGGCAGAAAACGTTTGTTGGCCAAATGCAAAAGATTTCACAGTTGGCAATACATTCGGAAATACAATTAAAACATGGCTTCAAATATATCCAAGGATCATGTAAGTACAATACAGCACCACAGTATTACACAGACGTCCCCTGTGACCGCGTCATTCAGATGTTCCCTTCTCTCCCAGGTCGTTTTGTCACGGTGGAGCCAGAGTACCAGCAGGATGCTGGCTCCACACAGCAGAGTGAAAACAGAGGGATTCTGATGAGTCCTCTTCTGGACTACGAGGGTTGGAGCTGCCTGAGGCTGGTCTACCAGATAGCAGAGTCAGGCAGCCTGCAGGTCTTTAGGCGTACGGAGGGCAAGAGCTTCGACAGGCCTCTGTGGAGCAGCCATACTGCCTCAGACAGCTGGGTAATCTCCAGCATGGACCTGCATAACACCAGTGAACGCTACAAGGTGAGCAAACACAGCCCTAGCATATTGAGTTACGGTAATGTGGCACATTGGCGACCCCAGCTGGTCAGCAGGTGTATCTAGATCCTATATATTTTTCAACAATTTTTTTTTTGCTGTAGCTGCTGATTTCATTTCAAGGAGGAATCAAAATTGCAGCAGTGTTGATGTTCAAACTCATCCAAATATATCTCCCTCAGAAACTCTGCCACCTAAATTGCACACACATTGCCATGGCTATAGAATAGTGTTGTGTGGTGTAATCTGCTAACTGATGCACCAGTTGGTTTGTTACAGCCTACAACCATCTGATAAGCCATTAATTGAAATGTTTTTTGAAAAGGGAAGACACTTAAACTCACCTGCCAGATACTGGCAGGTGATGAACTGACGGTGATTGTCTATCACTGTCGAGTAACGTCACACCTAAACTATGCTTGTAGCTGCCAGTACGACGCTGATTGGTCAGAACCACTGTGGTTCGCACTCATGTGCAGCGATGTCAAGCTGTCAGACTGATTTCTCACAGCAAAGTCAAACTGAGGATCGCAAGATCAGGACGTTCTCCCGAGTCTAGAGGTCTGCACCACTTTGTGTTCCCATTTACAGACACAGAGGCCAGATGTATTTTCAGCGCACACACAGAACGAACAGCAATGGCGGACTCTGCGGTGATATTAGCTGAGTTTGACAGAAAGTGTATTAGCTTACAATGGCTTACATCACCTTAAGACACGGTGACAAGGAAGTAGTGATCTGCCTTATTAAGTCCCTTCCTAATACATAAACCACATACTGTTCCTATAATGTATAAATCCTGCCACTGACTGCATTATACAGATGGCTTACACGTGTGTTGGATATCTTAGGGTAAAAGCAATTTCAGTACTAATACTGTAGCAAGTAGAAGTCAATATCTTACCATAAATGGCTATTGGCTATTTATAGAGGTTGCAAACAACCATCAAAATCACATAAAGACCATTGTTAAATCTCATTACATGAGTGAGAGCATTTTGGTTCCTTTATTATAGAACAAAAACAATTCTGCATAAGAAATGCAAGGACACCAGAGAGAGAGAGAGAGAGAGAGAGAGAGAGAGAGAGAGAGAGAGAGAGAGAGAGAGAGAGAGAGAGAGAGAGAGAAGACAGAAATAGGTTGACAGTACACATGTAAGCCAAAAAAGTGGTGAAGAATTAGGTGGGGAGAGATTTCACACACATTCTCACACACACACACACACACACACACACACACACACACACACACACACACACTACACAAGGTGGGTGGGAATGGTACAGGCCCAGTTTACTCTACTGTGTGGTACAGTCCTAACACAGTGACAGAGCCAAGTGTATGTGCTATTTGAGGGCCCCATATAATAAACAGAGATTACTTCAGGGCTGCATGGTGAACATTAATATGTCACAAAGTGTGTCTTTAAACCACACGCCCTCATCCAAAATAGCTCACATAGTCATCTGCTCTCTGTTCTTGTGAACTGCCCAGGTCCACGCACACATATACACACACACACGCAGAAAGAGACTGTCGCTAACTGCATATATCGTAAAGTGAGTCTATTGGTTGTCTGCCTTCTTTTGCAAATCTATTTATCCCGACAAGTAAGCCGGAGTATGTTGTTCTAGAGTGTCATTTTGTGCCGTGTGCTCTCTCTGCGTGCTTATTGCGCATGTGTTGTTGATTAGGTGGTCATTGAGGGCATGCCTGGAGACAGAGCTGGGAGCAGCGTGGCCATCTTTGAGATCCACATCAGCCCAGGATATTGCCTGGGTCAGTGACTCATGCACGCATCACACTTCTGTCTCTCTCTGTCTCTCTCCCTCTGTCTCTCTCTCTCTCTCTCGCTCACTCACTCTCTCTCTGTGTCTCTCTGTCTCTCTCTCTGTCTCTCTCTGTCTCTCCCTGTCTCTCTATGTCTATCTCTCTCTCTCTGTCTCTCTCTGTCATGGCCTGTGTCATGTCATGCACATGAAGGAAGCGGTCGCTATTGTGTGGATGCTGTATGTCACGTTGACCGTAAACACAAGGATCGCCCTAGAGTTAGTGTTAAACACTTTGACGGGTGCCTGTGTGTGTGTGCACGCGTGCGTGCGTGTGTTTTGTCAATTCACACTGTTCAGACACAAACGCAAGCACTATTTCCGATTGGAAAACACAGCAGGTTTGTGCTACATATGGATATGCCGACCAGACACTGTGATAAATGATGTGCTGTATCACTAGACCTATACACTGTTCCTTATGAATGGAAACATATTGCCATGTCCCTCTTATGGAAGCAGGACATCCCCACAATAGCAATGAACTTAAACAGATCTAAATGACGTACCGTTCTTCCTATCGCTCAGCTTGACGTGATTTCTTGTGTGTTTCCGATGCTAGGAATTCAGCAGTGGAGTAGGATAATGCCACACGATCTTACACACATTATCACTTTAAGAGTAAATGCTCAGTGCTGTCCTTGGTTTCTCTCCTCTGTCCAGAATGTGACTTTGAGGAGTCCCACCTGTGTGGCTACAATAATCAGTGGAACACCAACGTTAACTGGTACATAGGAGGCGGGATGGCCCAGCCCCTGAGAGGCAACATGCCAAACGACCACACATACAACAACAGCACAGGTGAGCCTTTAGGCCAAACATATTAGAATACCAAACATACAGTAGATGACATGCACAGCATCCAGACAGATACATCTATAATGCATGGCCTGAAACCAAGTCAATTTACCCTGGAACTGTTTGCAGCAGAAATACTGTTGTGGCCTCAGCTTGATCGTAGGTACTTGGGAATTAATGTAATATACCATAATAGCCATTAACCCCTTCAGAGATAAATAATGGGCCATATTATGGTGATATCCCTGGGCCTTCCCATTGACTTGCATGGAACGCTGGGTCGTTCCGGTCTGCGTAAAGGGTGAACAGTTCAACGCTCCATCCTCTCTGCTTGGGCTGCATTATTCCCCTAACTGTCACTCATCTGTCCCAGGCCACTTCATGTACGTGGACTCCATCTACTCCCAGACGGTCACAGAGGTGGCCAAGCTGCTGTCTCCCATGACGACGGTGCCCATGTGGGGCTGCCTGAGCTTCCAGTACCAGAACGGCATGCAGCGGGGGAACCTGTTCAGCGTCTTTACGCGGGACCTCCTGGGTCACTATGAGGAGCTGTGGCGAGCGAGCCCCGAGGACCATAACAACTGGGCCACGCCCACCAGACAGTGGGCTCTGGTGCAGATGGACGTGAAGGCCCCATACCCCATACAGGTTATTTCATTTGTAATAAAAAACTGATTTGGAATGATTTGTGTGCACGTGTGCCCAAATACCGGTATGTACATGTTGCTTTGTGTCTATGCAGTGTACACCGTTTGTGTTGTTATTGTAGGTTCATTGAGTAATGTGTGTTTAACCGTGGACAATCAAGAAAGAAACACTAGAACATTGAATACACAGTATGCGTACAGTGAGTACCAAGCTCAGAGTGAGCACGTCTTTGAACTAGCTTTTAACTTTACCATCAAACACTTTGTGTGTGTGTGTGTTTGTGCGTGTGCGTGTGCACGTGTGTCTGGTCAGCTGGTCTTTGAAGTGGCGTTCAACAGTCCAAGAGGGGGTCGTGTTTCTGTGGATGACATCTCCTTCTCTCCAGAGTTTTGCAATGCAGACACAGGTGGTCTTCCATCTCAGTCGCCTATTCAGTGCACAACAGTGACTCATGTACCCTTTATTTATAGTTACTGTACAGCATTACACCATTGAAACCATGCGCATGTTTATAAATGGGCCGGGACCTCTTGTATTTGAATAACATTAGAGTTTATGATGTTACATCTGTGTCAATGTTCCCATGTTGACACGTTGCGAACCTGGGTTCTTCTATAAATCACAGCATCCTAATTTCGCCTATGTTATCTCACAGAGCCAACCTTTGACCCTTCCATTGCAAACTGTGACTTTGAGTCAGGTGTCTGCAACTACACCCAGGACTACACAACAGGGTCTCCGTGGAAGAGAGTGTCCATCAAGCCCAACATATTCAGGAACGGAGACCACACAACTGGAGAAGGTTTGACAACACCAACAGATATACTGAACACACACACACACATATATATATATATATATATATATATATGTATATCTATATATATGTATCTACTGTATATATAT
>JAODUE010037262.1:3058-8058 GCA_027564755.1 Amblyopsis hoosieri
ATGCATATTTAGAACATGCTAATCAGAATACACCAATCAGAATGCATATTTAGAACATGCTAATCATAATACACCAATCAGAATGCATATTTAGAACATGCTAATCAGAATACACCAATCAGAATGCATATTTAGAACATGCTAATCATAATACACCAACCAGAATGCACATTTACAATGTGCTAATCAGAATACAGCAATCGGAATGCACATACACAGAACGTCGTAATCAGCATGCATATAAAGATTGTACTAATGATAGTCAAAATGTACCCAATAGAATGCAATATTAAATGTACTAATTAAAATGTGAAATATTAAGTATATATTGACAGAATGTTACCTCTTCCCAGCATTTCTTTGTGTCCTGCAAAAATAAAAATACAATTTCCAAATTGTATGATCAATATTTTAGGTCTACTCTTTTCTTATAGATTCATTATAAGTATGCATTCATTTTAATATCTCTGCGCTCCTCACCTGAATGCGGTCGCTTGAACCTTTTGGGCACCTGGAATCTGCTTGTACACTTCATTCAACTGCGCAAAACCAAAACAGCTAATTAAATATCGTATATCTCATCCCTGTTGAAGGAACAGTGTGCATTCACACACATGAGAGATACTCACATTATCGGACACTTCCTTGCGTAGTAGTTCTGTGTCTAAAGACTCAGGGCGGGAAAGGTTTTCTGAGAACTGCCTGTTCAAACGGAGGGAAACCGGGACCTGGACTGTGTATCGAGACAGAAGAGGAAAAAAGAAGTTTAAAACAAAGGCATAGACCGTAAACCAATGTGAAAGCATTCTATGGAGTTTGAATGTCTGCATCTCTAACGATGGTTTGAATTTGTATTTCTTAAAATATAAATGTATATTAAAAATACTACTACTAGTTTTACTAATATTTCAAATTCAGATAAAAATGCTAAATGTGTCCTGTGCATCAAAATGTGCATTACGTACTTTTTGATGCACAGGACGGGAAAGAGCCTTTCAAATTAAATATTTGCTGAAAGGTATAGTCAGCCCTTCTGGAGAAAGCTTGTTGTTTTGTATTTTACTGTTTTACTATTTAAAAGAAAATAGTTTGAGTCAAGTCTTAGTTTGTCGTGCATTTGTAGTATAAGTATAAGACTGTGAAAATTTGTAATTAGTAAGACTACAAACCCTGTGTCACGTTAAGTGTCATGACGTTTATGCGCCATAATCCTCTAGCCGAAGAAAAGCATTATTTTGGTGACGTGTGTTGTGCGAGACGTAAGCTGTAGTTCACTGAGCGGTTACACACTAAACTAAAGATTACTTTCACAACAAACTGCAATGTTCTTGACTTGAACAATTATCTTTAATATAGACACACATCATATGTGTACTTCGTGTCACAATTCAAACGGGATCTATAAAATAATGTTATTCTCGCCGTTGACTACCATACACATTTTTTCCAAACTAAGGTCCCATAATGCGGAAGTTACTTTGGCTCTCTATACCGTTAATTTCAATCATTATATGAAACGGCTAGGTCGCAATTTACAATTGAAATCTGGCAAATGTACTGTACCATTAAAAAAATATATTAATTTCACTATTAAATGGTAAATGGGCACATTTATATAATGCTTTTATCCAAAGCGCTTTACAGTATTTTGCCTAACATTCACCCACACACACATTCATACACCGATGGTGATTGCTGCCATGCAAGGTGCAACCAACCACCGGGAGCAGTTAGGGGTTAGGCATCTTGCTCAAGGATGCTTACAGGTAGGTCAACACCGGGGTGTTGACCAAATGACCAATATACTGCATGTTATTTTCTTCTTAACGCCAAATATTTTGATACGTGTGACTAATACTCCAGTGTGACTTATAGTTACACGGTAACCTACCAGGGTAAATGTTAATGATCTGCTGCTTATTTCTGTCGGAGGAAGCAATGTTACGTGTTCCCATCATCACTCACTGGTTTCTTTAGGGTTGGGTTTGATCTGAGCCTGGGGATGATTCGGGCTTCGGTGGACGTTGTCGGTGACCTTCCAGCGGACCACGTCGGTGCCTTTGAGGGGGCCCGTCCTCACCATGGGGGTGTCTAGGTAGTCTGAGGTCAGCAGGGACTGGCGGAGAAGATACTCGTCCTCCTTAAAGCCGACCATGCGGCCTAGAGACACATGAGGGTACCATTAGATGCTTCACCGGGTGAATGGGACGATTGGACCAACAGACTAACACAACTAGCCAGAGTTTTGTGTGATAATCAATGTGTTACCTCGACCACAGCATGGCAACAGGGCAAGACAGGCCTGTTGAGAGAAAGACAGGTGGTTCAGAGAAGCCCTTTGAACCCTACATGTCTTTTTCACTACTTTGATATAATGGCCTTCAAAAGCATTTCTGTAACAGGTATAATCAAGTGCTTTATATCTATGAAATCAGCACTCTCTCAGCTACAATTAGATTACAATATTAATATTACAAAAAAACTTTACTCACAGTTTATGTTTTTAAAATGCACAAATAATGCAAATTCTTTTTGTGTGTTTTATTATGTAGAGGATGGTAACATAGTGTGTAGCTTAGTTTCAAATTATTTACAGTGTAGTTACAGTGCGTTATTTTCGACATTTCGTTGTTCGCTTATAACCGAGTAATCCTTCCAGTGGAACCTCTAGTGGTCTGGGTGTTGGACTCCCAGCCGGAAGCTCGTGGGTTCGAAACCCAGAGTTGGCCATCCTTGAGCCCGATGCCTAACCCCCTACCTACATGTAATAACTGTACATTTTAAGTTGCTTTAGATGAAAACGACTGCTAAATGACGTAAATGTAGCCTTTGTGATAACCAGGGGTCAACATCTGATAGTGACGTGTGCTGTACCACATTAAAGGTACAGTACAGCCCTCGATTGACTTATGAGTGTGCATACTCTGTGTGTGTGTGTGTGTGTGTGTGTGTGTGTATACAGAATGTGTGTGTGTGTGTGTGTGTGTGTGTGTGTGTGTGTGTGTGTGTGTGTGTGTGTGTGCGTGCACAGACCTTGCAGCAAGCGCAGTACTTCCAGCAGCACAGCAGCAACAGGCCCAGCAGCAGCATGAGGAACATGATGAGCGGGATGAGCCACAGGAAGCCAGCAGGGGGACACTCTAAAAGGACGGACACACACAACCAGAGCCATGTAGAAGAGAGAGTTGAGCCAACGGAATGCTCGAGATGCCCATGGTCCATGGAGAGGCCAAACAGTTCCAGGAAGTGCTTGGTGGACCATTTTAATCGATATATGGAGATATATAACTTTTTTGGTAATTAGATGTAAACAATCTAATTTATAGGGTACTTTTAGTATTTGTAGTAATACGTAAAATAAATTAAAATAAATAAATAAAATTAGGAACTGTGGAAAAAAACCGTCTATTGGATTGAACGGAGATGACCCAACTCTCTCTTTGCACGGCTCTGCTCACAACGTACGGAACACACACTGGCATCACGGAGGACACAGACCGCTTAGAGAAGTCTAGAAAGAACTCTGTGGGAGATGTCCGCAACGCCAAATATGGCGGTTGGAGAAAAAGAGCTAATCGTCTGCTTTATAACCTATTTAGTCAATCATGTGGCTGCATTGACGCGATTTGACAGTTGCTCATGCGTAGTAGAAATACAAGTACACAGTATAACATGTGAGGGAAAACTACAATTTAAACAAAAAGTTTTAAATGCTTATTATACTAAACATGCAGTTAGTTGTCCCTACCTTGATGCTTTAGCAAGATGGCTGCCGAGTGGCCAGACTTGTCTATAAAGACTTATAGGCAAAGCTAGATAAGCTAGGAACCTCACACTCGGTTACGACACTGCGGCTAAACAAACATAAACACACCCAACACTTTCAGAGGCAGAATATTGACTTTAGGTACACTAGCTGACAATCATGAAGAAAACACAAGAGATTAGAATCCATTCAAAAACAGAATGCACCTCCCGACCGCCACTCAGTCAGAGGCCTTAAAAATATGAATTAGATTCAGGTTAACTCTGGAAACATTCAGTAAACCCAGAGGGTAAAATGTATTTGTAATGTAATGTGTCTCGTCGCGTCTCACCCAAGTGTCTTGTCATCCCCCAGTTAAGACAATTGTTAGAGCATTACTACAACAGAAAATCTAGCGGGGGGGGGGGTAAGCTTCTCATACCCTTCTTCTTGAGCACCTGAACCTCCAGGTCCTTTGTGGTCCGATCCTCGGGGTAGTTCAACGTGTAGGAGTATGTACAGTCATCGTCCTCGTCACGGAAACTGCACGAGTCAATCACTTTGTCCGCTGGTTACACGCAGACGCACAGAGAGAGCATGTCATTCATTAAAACTGAACTGATTTAGACTCGTCCAAACAAGCTATTCCTATTGAACTCTACACAACAACAGTGTCCTGTAAATGTAAACGGGTGAGATATAGGTAAGGTTGAGTGAGAAAACATACACTTCACAATGTCACTTCATTTCACAATTACAAATGTGAGCTTCATCTCATTGGATGGCGTTTCCAAGGAAACAGCCAATAAAGCCCCGGACACGCTGCAAGCGATCCGCTCGTCACCCGTCACTTTGTAGCTGAAACTCGGTTGCTTGTTTACCTCCCAGACTTTTGGTTGCCTAGGCATCCCTCTGGTATCTTTCCCCACCCACAATGTTCCAGTCAACCTGTCAGCCGCCTCAATGGCGTCGCCTGAAGTTGAAACTAGTTTCACCCGGTAGTCGGTACCCGCTGACCGCCATGTCGCCCGCTTGCCGTCGCTTCACGTCACTGAATCACATTGACTTTTAATTGTCTCTCTCGTTGCTACGTCACGCTACGCTAGCGGCTAGTCGTGTGTCCGGGCGCTAAAGACGAAGCGGCCGTTCAAACCGTCAGAAACGGACTCTTACATTCCTGAAGCTCGTCGACCATAATGACTTTGAAGGGGCACTCGTCACACTTTTCTTTGGCCTTCCTCTCGCCTGTCTTCCA
>JAODUE010037262.1:10558-18270 GCA_027564755.1 Amblyopsis hoosieri
GGCCGTGTCCTGGCTGGAGGTGGTGGCGGAGCAGTTACAGAACGGGCCACGCCTGGAGCAGACCAGGAGAGGAGGAGAGGAGGAGAGCATAGAAGAGAATGAGTCAAAGAGGTTTCTGAGCTTGGTGATAATAAACATCATAATAAATATCATAATAATATATAATAACTGTGATGACATACAGTCCAGTTCATTCAGTTGACTAAAAACTGAAGGGTATTTTCCACCACAAGCAAAACAAAAGGCATATCATCATTTCAGGGATTAAAGTTGTTCGTTACAGTCCCACAGCTGAAGACGATTCATCTCAGTGTTCTCATTCACGTTCTACTGTGTTTGTTTTGGCGATGACGTCGATTATAAAGCGCTGTAATGGCGAGCGGCCTCACCATCCGTCGTGGCATTCACACTTCCCACAGACCAGGTTGCCATGGCCGTTGCACCTGGGCGCGTTGGGGAGGGCGTTCTGTTGGGGGCGGGCAGCGGAGAAACAGGAGACAAACAGGAGTCAAACAGGAGACAAACAGGAGACAAACAGGAGACAAACAGGAGTCAAACAGGAGACAAACAGGAGTCAAACAGGAATCAAACAGGAGACAAACAGGAGACATGAAGGATTGGAATGCATCAAGACGTAGTGTTTGTTTATGTGCAGAAAGGGTAGAGAGGGTTCAAGTGACTGACACAAATGCTCTGTGTTTTCCACTGTGTAGTGTGTGCGTGGGTAAGAGAGAGAGAGAGAGAGAGAGAGTGTGTGTGTGCGTTTGTGGGTGAGAGAGAGAGAAAGTGTGTGTGTGTGTGTGTGTGTGTGTGGGTGAGAGAGAGAGAGAAAGAGACAACGTATGTGTGTGCGTGTGGGTGTATGTATGTACAGTGTGTGTGCATGCGTGCGTGTGTGGGTGTGCGTGTGTGGGTGTGCGTGTGTGGGTGTGCGTGCGTGCATATGCATGGGTGAGAGAGAACACGTGCATGTGTGTGTGTGTGTGTTCGTGTGTGTTAGAGCTGGGCGATATACCGGTATATATCGTTATATCGGAATTTTTTCAAAAGAGATTAGACAATATCGTTTATATCGTTATAGTTATATTATGGGTTTATTCATTACTTTTTCGATTCGTTCGTCTCTCCCTCCATCCACATTTCTGTCGGGTTTCCTGTTTCCTCTATGCCTGAAGGATTTAGCCCACTTTATAGAAAATACCGATATGTATCGTGTATCGGAATTCAAATTAAATATATCGGATATTATTTTTGGTCCATATCGCCCAGCCCTAGTGTGTGTGCATGGGTGAGAGAATGCATGCGTGTGTGTGTGCGTGCGTGCGTGCGTGTCCTACCTGCTCACAGGTGCACTGCGGACACACGATCTCCGTGTTGATGTTGAGGGCGGTGCTGAAGGTGGAGGGCTTCACCCTCATGGTGCCCTTGGTGCCGTCCTTGTCCATCTGGCACACGTGCACCTCGTCCACCGTGCGCTCCGCCTGCACGCGCACCTTGAACTTCCCCTGTGTGTGTGTGTGTGTGTGTGTGTCTATCAGTGTCATTGAAGTTTACGGCAGAAGCCAATCGCCAAGCGACCGTAATACTAAAACAGAGACAAGGGACACTCCTGTTTGTCTCCGGAGTGTCCCTTGTGGTTGAAACGGGTGTTGCAAGAGCTTTGCTGTTTTTGGTTTGAGACCAAGCGGGAACCTCCGGTGCTGAGAATTTAATACTACGTACAAATCTGCAGTTCATCGAATGGCCACTTGAGGCTGGCTGTAAAAGGGAGTCAATCCCCATAGACTACAATGTTAAAATGTCCGACTTTACAGCCAAAAAATTAACATGTTTACAGCCTGGTTCAAAAAATTGGTTTTAGTCTCTATAGCTAATCCCCCCGTTATAATATATTAGCCATGCATTTATCCCATTATAATGAATAGGGGGCATAGGGGGGCGTTACAGGCAGAGTGAGGTACTGCAAAGATGGCGACGGCCAGAGCCAGCTCAGCACGGTGTTGAAATATGTTCTTGAGTCACGGAGGGTCTGTCCATTTATATATACAGTCTATGGTGACGTCACAGAGGGTCTGTCCATTTATATATATAGTCTATGGTGAAGTCACAGAGGGTCTGTCCATTTATATATACAGTCTATGGTGACGTCACGGAGGGTTTGTCCATTTATATATGCAGTCTATACATACAGAATGGGTGAGACCCATCAAGGGTCCGTCCCTCCCACATCTCAGGGCTTCATGTCTGGCTCTCCTCTCTACTCATCCCCCTAGACAGCCGCGTGTATCTATGCATTTGTTTATATATTATTCTCCGATTTCTATTGCAGATTATTCACAGTAATATTATGTGTGTGCACGTTCCCTCGCATTGCATTTGCACATACTCAATCATAGTGACAGCTCTCTGTACTCTCTGTAGTCGGCCACTTGACTGGAATGCTTGCATTTTCCTCGGGATCAAAAAGGTTTCTTTCTTTCTTTCTTTCTTTCTTCCCATATGCGTACATACCTACCTGCACAGTTGCAATGTTTTGCAAACATAACATCTGAGGTACTGCGGGTATTTACCCATGTACCATGTTTTCCTTAAAATAAGGCTGATGAAAAAGAACTTTGCCTGAGTGAATTGACTTGATGCTAATTACAACCGGTCACCCTCACTAGATCAGTGCTCTCCTGGGTGCAGCCTACAGGTGAACCAGTGCATAACTGGGTGGATGAGTGTTCAAGCTTCTCACAATCTCTCCGGGCTTGACTTGGAAGTCTCCGTACTCCACCACCTCTCCGCTGGAGGACAGGAACTGGGCGCTCATGGCCTTGGGCACGTCCTCCGCCCGAATGCTCATCTTGGAACGGATGCTCTGCAAAGAGCACGCAAGTAGAAATGAGCTAACCTGACATGCCAGATTAAGTCGTACATTAAAACGGTTTGTAAAGGGCAGGCACTTTCAAAAGAATACTTGGCAGTTGATTGGATGAACCATCTGGTCGTTTTCATTGTCAGCACCATAGTCGGCACACCTAAACCACGCCCTTATAGCTATCAACACGACGCTGATTGGAAAACCAGGCCCGTATTGCTATCAACACAACGCTGATTGAAAACTAGGCCCGTATAGCTATCAACACGACACTGATCGGTTGAAGTTAAGTTGCTACTCACACACATTCAACATAATTTCTAGGCTTTTCAGACTGATTCTCCCGGCGACATTAAACTGAAGCGCACAAGATCAGGATGGTGTCGGGAGGCTAGAGATAGGCACCCAGCAAGTCAATAAACACTGTGCTTCCCAGAATAGTTCTGTTTAAGAAGGTGGAGTCAGCGGTTGTACACTAATATACTTTTAGTCACATTCAGCAAACATCTACTCGCGAATATGACTTTCTCCATGTCTAACAGGTGTAGTCAGCAATCCTGGAGAAAGATTGTTGATATTTGAACTTGATCAAATAAAAACCTCTCCATTGGGTGTTCCCACAGAAGCTCCGCCCCACACACTGGGCCCCACACAAATGGCCAAGGCTGAGATGGTGTTGTGTGTTGCGGTCTGCACCACTTTGTGTTCCCATTGTGTAGAAACACCATATCATTTTTACAGCGCACATACAGAGCGGACAGCTAGCAGACCGTGAGTAGATATTCGCTGAATTTGACAAAAAAAGTATTAGCTTTCAATCGCTGCCTGCACCTTTAATAAATGTGATGAAGCACGTACCTCAAAAGCCTTCTCCATGATACTGAGGATGTTAGATGAGTCCTCCTGCAGCACACCCAACTCAGCGATAGGGAAATACCTGTGGAGTTTCTACACAGAGCACATAGAATAATAATTAACCACAAACAGGACCAGGAAGCAGATCACCGTCTGAATCTTTCATCAAAACTACCGTGTCCTGGGATATTTTGTTACAGCGCTACAGACTTCAAAAGGACAATGTTTTGGGTGAGTTGGAGCGTTGTCGCTTCACATTATAAAGGACAGCATGGCAGTAGTGATTGCCAGAACTCTGAATTACTGAATTATTTGTTATTTATTTGTTAATTATTTATACATTGGTCCCAAACACAGAAATAAAGAGAGATGGGGAAAATGAGGTCAATATCTGTATTAACCAGAATCCCCCTAAAGATGAAATGTCAACAAACCATGTTCTAAGTGCTTTTTGTGGAAACAACCAATATGGTTATACAGTAAAGTGCCCCCACCTTCCCACAGCCTGGTGTACCCACAATGCACTTGGTAAACAGGGTCTGGCCACGCTACACTGGGGCATGTTAACATCACCCCAATGTAGTATTGTCATTGCCTCCTACTGGGCGTAGACCTCTGGTTCATTTTGAAACTACTGGACAGCCTTTAACCAACCAGTGTTGCTACAACTGTTTGCATCCCTTTCTCCAACTCTACCAAAATGTTGAAACACACGTTTGACTTCAATGTCATCGCATTTAGCCACCCCCACTGGTCGCTGATTGGTCCTCCATTCAGCTTGGCTGTGTGAACGTTAAAGCAAACAGGTTTTCCAGACTATATTCTCAGCTAAAATGAAGATGAGAGCAATAGTCGAGCCAGACGACTCCCCCCCCCACCCCGTTAACAATGGCAGTTTAAACGAAGAGCTAAAAGGTCAGACCGAGCGTGAACAAACCTCGTAGTAGGTGAAGGAGTAGTTTGTGACGGCAAAGATGGGGATGATGTTGTGCTTGCCCAGCATGCGCACCAGCGTGGGCACAGACGGGTAGTCCTGGTTGGTGGCCTCGGTGTACGCGCCCTTGCCATCGAGGTGGCACTTCTCGTCGTTGCGGGCCACAATGCCCGCCAGAACGTTCATGCCGTCCGCCTCGTAGTGGAAGGCCGACTCCGTGGAGAAGACCAAGAGGTGGGTGCTGTATTCACGCCACCCTATCTGGTCCTGGAGGAGCAGCGGGGCAGGCGTAAAGGGGAGGGAATGAGAGGTGGCCGTTGGAAAATGGAGGGAATTAGAGGTGGCAGTTGGAAAGTGGAGGGAATTAGAGGTGGCAGTTGGAAAATGGAGGGAATGAGAAAGTCACATTTTATCAGGTAGAGAAAAGCAGAGAAAAGTGACCAAATGGCGGCCAGAGGATTGTCTTTGATTATGCTGTAAGAGGCCTTGCCTTCGCTGACAGTCCAGTGACGTAGGACACAGTGAAGTGCACATGTGTCATACCTACATGTACCATTTATCAAGCTATATAATATCTTAAGCAAGTGTAGAGTTGTATATCTACTGGACCTGGTCACTCCACAAGGTATTTGTATTATCATTCATTCAAATAAAATATTAGTATTAACCTGTTACAGCCAGCCACTCTGCTCAGGTTTGCTCTGGCTTTCAATACAGAGTTCCCAAACTGAATATGTAGAGGTGCAAAATCAGGACGGCTTTAAACAGGCTATTGACATGGCACTGGTAGACAAACACTCCATGTCTGTAGTACACACAGTGTTATTCTGTACATAATTATTAACCTTGCAGACTGCAGCCTGTAGTATGGCATCAAATCCTCCTTCTGGGGCGTCGAGGTTGCCAGATATGATTTCCTTCTGAAGCTCTTTGATGAAGAAATCGGAGTTATTGGTCAGCTTGATGACATTCTGGAAGGAGAACGGAGGCTTGCTGTTGGCCCACGGCTTGGCTAGTCTGAAGCAGAGGAAAAGGGCAGGGTGAAAGAGAGTACAGGCATAACGCAATCATGTGTGTGTGTGGATGTTAAGCTAAATTAGTCAAATCAAAGTCACAGTAGATCGTACAAAACAATCAATGACAATTATATGCTATTTAACGTCAAGTTACATTTAAACTTAAAATACATTTAATGTGTTACAATGTCTAAGATTTTAGCATCGTTCCAATTAACCAATAAGGACGAACAGATATAAAAATGCAGAGTAGGAATGACAATCTAGATAACAGTTTCATGTCAGCTGGAGTCCACCGAACTTTTTAACTGCTCTAAACACATTTTGTTTAGTTTACTTCATATACGTGTTTGTCAGGGACCATATATAACAACATGAATCCCACATAAGCAGAATATGCACTGTACAAGATTTAGCTAGTGGCTACTTTCCATCTGGTAATACAGACACGATACATATTCAAATCAATAAAGCAACCAAATATATATACACATTGTAAGTGTTGCATAGTGTTGTCAGAGTTATCAGACTGTCCATACTGTGCGGGTCTCATGTCCGTCTGAGGTTCCACGACTTTGTCCACAAACTTCCCAAAGCCGATGGTGTAGTCATCGGACAGTGTCTTCACCAACGACGCTACGGAAAATAACACTTATAATTAGCATCATGACATCCATTATAACCACATCATAAATACAGTATTGTCCAAAAATAAGTCTAGTTTTACTGCATTATTTAGCTTTTAATGGAGTGGATGCTTGAACGTGTGATTGTCTGTTGTATTTTGAGTCACTCACAAACAAACACACACACACACACACACACACACACACACACTTTTATTATAAACCAGGTAAACTAACATACAGTAGGCCCTATTTCAAACTGTCCAAGTATCGAATCGCTGTGCAGCAAACACACACACACACACACACACACACACAAGCGCATACGTATACACACACACCACAAACACAGGCAAAAGAACACAACATATGCCTACAAACACATCACCTATATTAATTGAGGTGTTATGGTAACTAGGCCTACACACACAAACAAACAACACAACACAACACATACCCACACGCATCACAACACGCACACAAACACTCAAACAAATACAACACACACACAACACACACAGACACAAACACAACACACACCCAGGTCGGTGCCCATGCTCTTCAGGTTGTTGAGGTCGTCCTCCATGGAGTAGGAGAAGTCCATGAGGATGTAGAGGTCCAGGGGCCCCTTGGTGGGTGCAAACACCTCCATGTCCACCACCTTGCTCTCCCCGGGCAGGAAGGACATTCTCATCCTCTGGGGAGACACCTGGGACTGCTGGAGATTCATGTTGATCTGCTGCCTCTGGTGGGAGGGGGGGAGGGGGGGTTCAATGTGACATATACAGTGCCATCTTGGAAAGGTCTACAGGCGAATTCACGTTGTTGTCGGAAGCTCCTATTTACGAGTTCAGAACTCGTAAATACGACACGTAACTAAGTAACCAAATACGACATGTCGCGCATTCAAGTGCATCACGCAGGCCAATTAGGAAGCAGCTTTAATTAATATAAACTGACGACCTATCAGAAACATTGTTGAAAAGAGAAATAACATTAGGGGAGTATTTATAGCCAGTGCCCCTGCGGCAAATTACGTTAAGAAACCACGTTCACTTAAGTCTACATTTAAAAAACATATAATAGCTTGTTGATGCATTGTCATACACATATTAATGTAGGACTACAACACACTAGCATCCAGGCACACCTTGTATTCCTCCATGTTTGTAGTTCCATCCCACATAACTGTAGGACTACAACACACTAGCATCCACGCACACCTTGTATTCCTCCATGTTTGTAGTTCCATCCCACATAACTGTAGGACTACAACACACTAGCATCCATGCACACCTTGTATTCCTCCATGTTTGTAGTTCCATCCCACATAACTGTAGAACTACAACACACTAGCATCCATGCACACCTTGTATTCCTCCATGTTTGTAGTTCCATCCCACATAACTGTAGAACTA
>JAODUE010037293.1:0-20191 GCA_027564755.1 Amblyopsis hoosieri
TGCTTGTTTTAAGCATAAGAAAGCTCATAACTAATATATTTGCACTTATATTTGATAGGGCATTTTTTGCAGTGTAATGATGTAAGTATGTCACTGTTGGGACTAAACTCAGTTCATACTCAACCACGGCATCTTTAAATAAATAAAAACAAACACCATCTATTCCACATCTATACAGTACAAACTCTTAATGCCAGTAGAATTTGATAGTTTGAATTTAGGATGTTTTCTGACCGATTTTAAAATTAAAATGCACCGTTTTATTGTTTTCTAGTATTATGGTTTGCTTTCTGTGCAAAAACAAAACAAACAAACACCAGGCATAGAAAAGACAGAGTCACTGCTGTTATAAACGGGAAGGTTTATGGTGAACACACCAAAATCAAACAACGACATGGCACTTAATACTTAGAGATCATTTTACATTGTTATACATTAAGTTCATTGTCCACGGTAGCAAAGTTTGTCAAATCAAATAATGCTATAGAAATGATAGAAATACAGAATGTTCTATTAATGAATGTATGAAACCTTTAAAAAGAATCTACAAGACCATGCCCACAGGAGTTCCACCTCAGCAGAAGATAAGTATGTTTTAAACATACAATTAAGAATAAGACATTTAAAAAAAACAAAATAAAAAAAAGTGTTTTCCTCCAACACTGCAAGTAACTACAGATCAACAGATTTTTGCATGTGAAACTTTTCTGACAACAATATACAATACCTACCACTGAATGTTTTTATTTTTTATGTATAGGCCTACACAAAAAGCACACTGTTAATAATACATCTCTCTCAAATATGGATATCAAAATAGAAGTGGTGATTAATTACACCTGCAGGCATAATGAATATAACGGCCAATAGCACAGCAAATTGATCTATAGTATGGGATGGGATATGCCCGTATCGGCTCTGCAATTAAGGTACAACGGGTCAATTCACCACCATCATAGTTTTTGGCCCCAGGACGGGGGTTATTTTTTGGGCCTGACCCCTTTCTCCTTCTCAAACTGGGCGATCTGATTGAAGATATCCAATAGGTTGGTGGGGAGGTCTTTCTTAGGCCCGCCCCCTGGTGGCGCTGTTGCCACCCCACTGCGCCCGTTACGGGCAGCGGCTCCTGTTGCTCCAAGAGCGCCGCTGCCCCCCTCTGGCCGGCCTGCCTCTTTAACTGTGGCCCCCTCCTTCTCCCTGCTCTCCTGGAGGCCCCTGTCCTCATACCTGCTCCCGTCTAATGTGCTCCTCATAGATGAGGAGGGGTCCGCTGACTTCCTGTCCCCGTCTGGCTTCCCGGAGGCGGGATGGGACTTCCTGCAGTACTCTGCCTCTGCCGAGGAGGAGGAGGAGGAGGAGGAGGAGGAGAGCTCTCCCTGGCTCCTCCTGTCTAAACTCATGCTGGAAGCTCCGCTAACTCTCCTATCGCCCCCGTTGACCTTCTTCCCCGTTTCCCTGCTCCTGTCCCCGTCATCACGACAACTCCTCCCCGCTTCCCTGCTCCTGTCCCCGTCGTCACGACAACTCCTCCCCGCTTCCCTGCACCTGTCCCCGTCGTCACGACAACTCCTCCCCGCTTCCCTGCTCCTGCTCCTGTCCCCGTCGTCACGACAACTCCTCCCTGTTTCCCTGCTGCTGCTCTTGTCCCTGTTATCTCGACTCCTCCTCCTCCCAGCTTCCCTCTCCGTGCTCCTGTCGTCTCGACTCCTCCTCCTCCCAGCTTCCCTCTCCGTGCTCATGTTGTCTCGACTCCACCTCCTCCCAGCTTCCCTCTCCGTGCTCCTGTCGTCTCGACTCCACCTCCTCCCAGCTTCCCTCTCCGTGCTCATGTTGTCTCGACTCCTCCTCCTCCCAGCTTCCCTCTCCCTGCTCCACTCCTCCTGCCCCCCTCTCCTCTGCTCCTTGTCGGGGGCCTCGTCCTCTGAGGCGGCCGACAGGGAGTAGAGCTGAGAGATCCTCCTGTCGTCCTCGTCCTCCTCCGGCCCCTCCCCCCAGCCCGGACCCCCCCGCCGCCCAAGGAAGGTGGCCGACGTGTTTGGGGGCTCGGGATACCACTCTCCCTCCTCCTCCCTCGCCTCCGCACAACCTCTGCTCCTCTTTCCCTCAGAGCTCCTCCTGTCGTCTTTGGAGGAGAGCCTGCGGTGGCGCTTACTTCGCCGGCTGGACCTCCGGCCCTTCTTCCTCCTCTTTTTGGACCTCCGGCGGGAGGACGCGTCCGAGTCGGAGGAGCGTCCGCACGTAGAGGTGGAGGAGGTGGAGGAGGAGAAGGAGCTTGTTCTCTTGCCTTTGCGTTTCATCCTACAGGGAGCGGAGAGGACATGGGCTCTTATGCCGATCGCGGAGGCAACAGACGCTTTCAACGGGATCCCGTTACGGACTTTAATACCAAGTGTGCGCAAGCAAGAGAAAACACCTTGTTCGATTTGGATTCATACAGCGTTCCTTTAACCTATTCTCCCCCCACTCTATAAACTCATGTATAAAAAGGGACACTTGTGTTAGAGTCTGAAAACGACACATTTCTATCTTACCGGTTTAGGTTTTTCAAGAAAACTTTGCACAGCTTGAGCGCGAGAGGTATGTGTAGAGGTGTGTGTGTGTGGGGGGGCCTTGAGCGTTCAACGTTACAAACGCTGATTTAAACCACAAGGTCGAACACTGGCCACATACGTGTACACATCAGAGCCTACTCACCTCTTCTCTTCTTTTAAGATCTTACGCAATTTCTCAGCGCTGGTCTCGCTTTTAGCCTTCTCCTGCTCCTTAGCCAGCGCCTCCTCTCGCAGGCGAATTGATTTCTTTAATGCAGCCAGGCAGGGCAAGGCAGGATAACGGACCAATGCCCCAAACAGGACATCCAGACAAAAGCACATATGTGGCAGAATACCCGGACGCACGACACACCCAAGGAGTAGCATTCATTCAGATATGGATTCATTCATTTAGACAAGAGGAGAGACAATTTGGAGGCGGGAGAGAGGGAGGGAGAGAGGAAGAGAGGGAGAGAGAGAATATTTGCAGAGAGAGAGGATTTGGAGGAGAGAGAGAGATGAATAATTTGGAGGGGAGAGGGAGAGAGAGAGAGAGAGACAGACAATGAGAGTATTTGCAGAGAGAGAGGGGGGTTCAGACCATTTACCAAGTGAAGGGCGAGGTGACCCCGTGAGAAGTCGTCAGTAGAGCGGGAAGGCAGACAGGGAGGATGAAGGTGGAGATACAGAACAATAGAGGTAACAGCCATTGTTTCCCAGAGCGACGGAGACAGAAGGGGGATCAGGGTTACCGTATCAGGACCGCCGATGAAGATACCAACCGTGTCCGTGGGTAGAGTGGCGGAAGGTTTTTGGTTGGTTTTTGGTTTGTTTCCCCACCCCAACACATGTGCGATAAGATCAACGGGCAGGCGAAGGGTCAAAGGGCAGAGTCCCGGGGGTCACAGAGACACACAAAACACCGAGAAACACTTCATCAGTATTACAAACCACGAGTGTGCGCGCGTTTATGCTTTTGGTGCGCGTCGCGTGTCCGTGCGGGGCGTTGTGTGTGTGCTGTGGACAGCTCACCTGTATGGTGTCTGTGATCTTACGCAGGGCATCCTGTGCTTCTGGGTATGTTTCATCTAGAGAAAGCGCTCTCCTGTACAACCCCTCCGCTGTTACCAGTTTCTCCTGTTCTTGAAGTCTACGCACGGAACAATTACACTCATGCTCGTAGTTGACTGAAGTGAGTTTACATTATATCACATTTTACACTTCATTTATGCTTTGACATTAGCGGCAATATCTTTTGATGCAGACGAAATTTTGACTTTTGATCCGTTTAACTGCTCCCTTAAGATATGGGTTAAATGCAGACAACGAATTTTGCTACATGTGTGACAATAAAAGCACCTTTACCTTTTTTATTTAGTTTTTTAAACATGGACTTTAGGAATTTTGTGATGTTGGCATAGACTACCAGACATCCTTCACAAATATCAAACTTCTGCAGCCTTTTAGCTAGCTAAAGAAGCATACCCTGCTTGATTCCTTCAGCAAAGTACATCAGTGCTAGCTAGCAAAATGCAAGGAGATATCTGGTGAATTTGACTAAATGTGTATTAGCTTACACAGAGGTCTTCAAAGTTTTTCGGGCCAAGGACCCTTTAGCTGATAGAAACACTGCACATGGACCCCATATATGGAATCAAATATTTTATTTCCGGGCCAACAATAATGTGTAGAGTGACCTAATAGTGCCATGTATTTAGGCCACTAACCAAGACATTAAAAATATTATTGACAGATTTATACTTAAAGCACAGGTTGCATTTATGTTAATGTATATTTTCTGACATTTAAATTTTTGGATGAAAATAAGACTGGATCAAATTATTTTGAGGACCCCCTGCAGTACCTCTGAAGAGCCCCTGGGGGTCCCGGACCCCCTGTTGAAGACCTCCGGCTTACAATTAGCTTGCAACAGCTGTCTATGCCTTTAAGTCGGTCTATCCTAGAGTGACGCAAGAAGGAAAATGAATAAAGGAAAGTGGCTACTTGCTATTCTTTCCTCTCATTTGCATTGAGTGAAATGTTTGAACCGTCTCATCTCTTGACCTGCCATCCACATGATGCCGTGCCGTCAAAACATGTTTGCGCACCACGACTCCCTGAAACGGCCTGATTGCTGCTAAACCATGTCCCAAACTGCTCTAACTGGTCTGTCCAGTTCTATTTGATCAATGTGCAAGATTTACTCACTGCTTTCCCCTCTCCACCAGTGTCTGGCAGAGGTACTTCTTGGCGTTGCGGTGCTCAGGGCAGTTCTCCAGGCCCAGCTCGAAGTCTGCAATGGCCTTTGTGATGCTGCCTTTGTTAGCATACCTGGGATGGGCAACATGCATTTGAAGACCATGCGTGTTCACGCACCCATTTATATGGGCAGCCTACTGGATAATTACATAATAGTCATTATACAGCTCTGGGAAAGAGTAAGAGACAACTGCATTAGTTTCTCTGGTTTTACCATTTATAAAAATGCATTCAATATATTTAAATTAGACAAACGTGCAGTGGGCTTTTATTCATTTTCAGAACTGTATATAACTATACACAAGGCCATACAAAGTTTTCCCCTGTTTAGGCCAAAGAAGAACGTGGCCCAGTTAAGCTTCTTAGAAAGGGACCTATGCTTGTATAGACCATAATGCTTCCACACTGGGATGCATTATTATCCACTAAATAACACCAACACTGACTTTGTGTAACGCATGGGAAGAGTTCCCCTTTAAAACAGAGCTCCTCTGTGAACTCACAGTGCTCCGCGCGCCACCAGAGCCTCCACGTTATTGGTGTCGATCTCCAAGGCCTTGTTGTATTCATTCATGGCGTCCACGTGGCGGCCGTGCTTGAAGTGGTCCACCCCGGCGCGCACGCTGACAGAAACAAGAGGCGTACGGCGTAAGTGACCCCTTTTCGTGAAGCTCACAGCCAAGGGATTGTAACCGTTTGAGGGAGTTTACAGTAAAGTTACGTGTGTGTGTGTGTGTGTGTGTGTGTGTGTGTGTGTGTGATAACGAAGCGCTGTGAAGAGAGACTCAAAAGATGCAGTCAGCGATTGTAAGGCAATACACAATTTTGCCAGCTGCCCCACCCCCTGTATGAACGCTGAAAAAAATAATTGGGTGTCTCTACACAGCCGTGGGTTTGTGCGTGGGAACACAAACAATGCGGTGCAGACCGCACCACACATACACCATTATGCTAGCCGTGGCAATGCGTGTACAATGTGTGGGACGGGCCATCTGAGGGACCAACCTATGGCATGGAAGGAAGAGGTGTTTTGTAGTTTTGACTGAGTCCGAATATCTACAGTCTTTCTCCACTGTCCATGGCTGCACCTACTAAGACTTGCCGCTAACATATTCTGGTGGTTAACCTGAACGGGCTGGCCTTACCACTTCAGTGCCCAGGATGCAGACTGCTTCTTCCTGATAACAGACGCAAAGTCCTCCTGCTGGAAGTGTTTACTGTGGAGGGGAACACACACAGAGAGGAATGCAAACCAATCAGCGCTGCTGATTAGTATGTGTGTGTGTGTGTGTGTGTGCAGTATTCAAATTGAGGCTGCCTCCTCCTTTCCAGGAAACAAGTAAGAACTAGTAAATTAATCACATGCTTGTCGGTCAGCAATAAAAATGCCCCTTAACACCCTTAAAATAGACTTAAAACATTCCTAGACTAAGATAAAGTTCCCACAGAACCCACTATGTCAACCTGTATATATTTTGAAACAGGTCTACAAGAAAATCTGTCTTCACGGGGAGGGGTAGAGATTAGAGAATGCATTCAGCACTCAGGTGCGGAAGGGGCATGTACTCACATGGCCACTTCTGGGGACACAAGTCACGCGGTGTGTCTTTAATCTAGTCATACCTCCCCCTTCGATCCACCAGTCAGGCAATAAGCCTGTCGATGTAGACACTGTGGTGGGCTTGTCTGGTAATAGCTACCGGGTTATGGGTCAGTGCGTTTACCTCTGCAGTCCTCTCATCAAGGAGGGTGGCTGGGTTTCACTGATCCCCACCTTGCCCAGCAGATAGTCCACCACGGAGGGGTTGTGGTAACCATGGCCTCCCCTTAAGAGGCGCTCGTATGTCTCGCTGGTGTCACTGGACGCCCGCAAGCTACGGCTGTGGGAAAGGAAAAGAGTCCGTTTTGTGCACCGCTGAGCAAGAATTTCAAAAAAGAACAGTCTATGGTGTCCATCTTTAACAAATCCCAAACTTTCCATTTGAGAGATTGATGGTCTCGGTTTAGCTGCTTGGGCCAGCCACACAGAGACTAGCATCCAACTATACCAGATTTGAGGATTGACACATCTGTGGAAAGGAATGTACTTGTAGCAACAGCACCTTGAGATTCGTCTGGCCGGCGAATGACCCGGAAGTGACGTTAAGCGATGGCTTAGTAAGACAACTCTGAACTTCCTGACGTCCACATCAGTGTAAATTAATGCTTCTTGGCATCACCTGGGAGCTCATTATAATATGAATAGAAACTAATTCAGCATAATAAACAAAAAATAAATAAACATACTTTGCAAAACCAATGTGAATAGCCTACATGTGAAACAGTTTCACCGCTGTTTTAATGCTTGTATGCTATTAGAGCTGTGTATTGGCAAGAATCTTGCGATGATACATATCATGATACAGGGGCCACAATTATATATATTGCGATATAGTTCTGCGATTTCTAATTTGCGGAAATTGTCATAACAATGCTATTGTGTGACGCCGATGTAAAAAATAACCAACCCATGTAAACTTGCTCAGGGACTGCAGATGGAAATTCGCTTAAGGCTAAATCTGGGAACAAGCATCTTTTCTCTTTTGAGATTAATGTATTTTGTACATGGTTCCTTTTACAAATGTTTTTTTTTCTTCGATGCGTTACAGGCTACATTCACACACGAGCGGTAAAACTGCTTGCCGTCCCGTTAGTGCCAATGGCAGAAATTTGAAATCGGCCTCACCTCTGTAGCTTTGAACAAAAGCAGTTAGTTACTTTCAACATGTAGTACCACCCACACGCTTTCCTATTGGTTTACCGCTATGCTCTGATTGGCTTCCCGTGACGGCAAAAAAAAAGGACATATTTTTGCCGTCTGCCGTTCCGCTTTGGGAAGCGCTACCGTGCTGCTTCTTGAAGCAGAGCGGAAGGCCTTTTTTTAATGGCTTGCTATGAGAGGCTCCGCTTTCCCGCGACGGCATTGTGTGTTAGAGAACCTATGCAGTACCGTGCAACGTAATTTCATGATATTATGGTGCAGATATTTTCTTACACCCCTAGTTGCTAGGCCACAGCAGTTTGTTGTCACGGGTTTGTCACAGAGTTCTCATGCCACTTCTATGACGACATGCCGACCAGACGAATGTACTGTATAGGGGGATGCACCGATTGCCCTTTTTCTCAGTGGCCACACTGCAGCAAGCAGAGCACTCACCTGTAGTGTCGCGGCAGCTCTTCCCTGGCGATGACTCCTAGTTTGATGTGCGCTGTGCTGGGAGAGAGGGAGGATGGGTGGAGGGATGCCGTGATCTTCTCTTGGTAGCGGTCAATGTCCTTCACGCTGGCTAGAGAGAACAGAGAAGACAGCCTAAAGTTAGCAGTCTTACAGAAAATACTCAATTATGTAAAGGATAAATAGCTCAATTGGCTGTGAACTCAAATTATAATATATAATAACTGGGTAAGGATTAGGGTGAGGTCAGCTCTCAGGCTAAATGTTTTTTTAGTTCCTTAACATGGGGCCCATGTAACCTGTCCTCCAGATTTGTGCAATACCTGTATATCTTTTTGGATAAAAGCATTGGCTTAAGTATGACTGGAAACACTTTGCAGTATATACATACTCGGCTAAGTATGTTTTCATGCCAGCATTAAGTTAAAGCCTCCCCTGTTTTGTTTTCCTGACCAGGCCTACAAAAGCATTTGCTAAATGCTGTAAATGTAAATGTAAATGCAAAAGAGGCTGACCTCTGATGAGGTCTCCGATCTGATAATAGGAGAGAGGGTCATCGTGGTTGCCTGTTGAAGGGATCTCTTTTATGTGACATAATGCCTGGATGGAAGAGAAAACGAGAAATGTGAGATCTTATAACAAATTAATCCTTGTGACAAAATCTCAATCTCAAAAGATAGATTTAAAGAAGTGGTAGCGTGTAATGTTTTCCAAAGTGGGGATGTTTATGATGGTGATGATTGGGCTAGCTATGGGCAAGGACGTCACAATAGGTATCACGATATGATTATATCGTCACAGATACATTTAGTCAGTCATTAGACATGCATACTTAATTTACAGAAAACTTTTAAACAGATCTTTAAAAAAATGTATAACAATTCTACAGTGTTAGTGTTTATTTACTGCACAATATGATACATTTCGTTAATTGTTAACTCTTGTTGGCCTATGAACACCTTTTCATTCCCAAGGTTTCTTCCTTTTTTCCTATGGGGTTTTCCTTGCCCAAGAGAGGGGGGGGGGCAGGTTATCGGGGTGTTGTTTATTTCCATGTAAAGTATAGGCTGTACAGACCTTTGAGTCTGTAATGCAATTAAGGGATGCTATATAAATAAATTTGACTTGAGCAACGGAAGGTAATGCACAGCTCCCAGAATATTTAAAACAAGCATTGTCCCAAATTATTTATTATAGTTGCTAATGTGGCTAGCAGTCCTCAACCTGAGAATAGTCTTCCCTCATAGTCCTTCCCAGTTGTTTACTAAACACAGCAAATGTACAGTAACTTGTGTGTGCATGAACAAGTCGCCGTTAAAGGCGCACACACACCGATACTTCCAGGTCTTCTATATCTCTCTCCAGTCCTCCCGCCATGCAGAGCAGCGTGAGGAAGAAGCCGTACTCTCGGATGTTGTTTATCCGGCCCACCACGGCATCTCCTCTCTCCAAGTCTCTGTACAGCATGGCCCTCCGCTCCTCGTACGACACTTCCATGAACAGCTCCAGCGGTGGCATAATGGCACAGGGGTCTGACACAGAAAAATAAGGTACAATGCCAGTCAAACGTTTGGACACACCTTCCCATTCAATGGTTGTTCTTTATTTGCATAATCTTCTACAGTGTAGATTCATTATTATTGAAGACATCAAAACTATGAAGGAACTCAATGCCGATCTAAACCCGATTAAGATAGTTAGTGAAGTGCTCAGCACCTCTGAACTCCTTCAGGACTGTTGGAAAACATTCCAGGTGACTACCTCATGAAGCTGATTGAGAGAATGGCAAGAGTGTGCAAAGCTGTCATCAAAGCAAAAGGTGGCTACTCTGAAGAATCTAAAATATAAAACATTCAGGTTTTTGTTTTGTTTGTTTACTAAATAATTCCATATGTGTTCTTTCATAGGTGTGATGTCTTAATAATAATCTACACTGTAGAAGATTCTGCAAATTAAGAAAAATCATTGAATGGGAAGGTGTGTCCAAAATTTTGACTGGTACTGTATACTGTACCAAAGTCCTTCTAGGCAAGTCTCGCCACTCGCAGCCATATTTAAAAACGCCCTGGTCAGTTTATTATATGAAGACAGTATAGGCAGGTGGCTTACATCAATGCAACTGCATGATTGGTAAAATAGGTTAATGCTCTGCAGTTATAAAGCAGACGATTGGCTCTTGTATTATTTTATGTATTATTATTTTGATATTTTCCTCCAACTGCCATATTTGCGTTTCTCGCATAGCGCTCCATTCAAAATTCTCTACACAGTGTCTCTAACTCTACTGATGCATCCCCAAACTGATGTAGACATTACAAACTTGGACCGGGGATCCCCAAGTTTTCAGTTTTCAGTTCACAACCCCAAAAATAACAGTGCCAGAGAATCGCGACCCCTATTCCCACAGGTGGTAGAAGCATAACAGCCCAAACATTATTTGATAGTATTTTAGTATAGGCTGGTAGCAGAATACACCAACGTAATGTATAAACTGTACTACTACTACTAACAATTATGGCTAAAATAGGCCATTTCTAATGATTTCTGAAAATCATCTTGTGCCTCACTTCGTGGGTGACTAAATTAACGCCAGTAAAACATGTATAAAAACGTACAACACCATAAAATGTACCTGATGCCTCCTCTACCTCATGGTCCAGCTGTTCTGGAGTGGCAGTCTTCCATGTTGGGCAAAACAAGATATCTGCTTTCCTACTAATGAATTGCTCCACTAGGCAACTGCCCTCCTCTGCATTCCTCCTGTACAAAGACAGGCACTAGTGGTTCTAGTTGTTCCATCAATTAAACAATAAAACGTTGTGTCAGTACACACAATAATGGTTCAGATTTACCTCTCATATGTAGCTTTGGAGAGGTCAGAGACTATAGCCTGAAAGTCAGGGTTTTCAATTTGTTCACATTTCAGGGTGCTGAACAGTGAATCTCCATGATAGGTCAGACACTGTCTCAGTAAGTCTCGGTCCATTCCTTTAACAGCTGTCACAAAAGAATATGTGTAACATAAAAAGGCATATATATGGAATTGTAAAGATTGTATTACTTACTGGACCCTCAGTTGGCCTTAAAAGTAAGGCAAGAACAATTTGCCAAACGTTTGGTGATATGCCATCTAAAATTTGGACTTGCCATAAAATACATATATTTTAGAGATATACACGGTCACATTTGCTAGCTAAATAAAACTGAGTTACACCAGTTATAGCACAAGCACTTTGATAGCGAAATATAGCATTCTACCGAAGCAGAAATCCTCCTATGGTGCTTGGACGGTAAATGTCGTAAGCCTTTAGATATTGCTTTTAAGACATTTTTGAGTCATACCGTTTATCCCATTTTACTTCCACGAAAAGGTTTTAAACAGATTGAACGCAAACTTAACAACACGGCTGAGCCTGTGTGCTTCTCTAAAGACTGTGTTACACTATATTGTGCTGTAAGGAACACTCAGAAAGATGAATTGGTCCCCTTTTCAGGTCCCACATTTATCACGCTAGCATCATGCATATAAAAACGTTTGCTGGAGAGTTAGTGATGTACACCATTGCAAATAAGAAAACGTTCTTAACCAATTAGCATGGTTAAATAAAGGTAAAATAAATGAATAAAATAAAAAAACACCAAACACAAATACGATACATTAAACCTCAGAAACCCGCATACCATAAACTTATTTAGGCTAAACAGATTTTCAACACTACTGCTTCTACTAACATTTTCAAGTGACTCTATTTGACTTTATCTACGGTGACTGACAAGTGCAAACGCAATACAATTTAAGAAAACATGTAGGAATAGAAAACAAACAAAATAATAACATCTACATCAAGCTTGAAACACATGAGCAGCATTTAGAAAAAGCGCAGTAAACGTCATAACACAAAATAAAATAGAATGCAGTAAAACAAAAAAGTGAGACAGACTTGAGATGGACATACTTGAGATGGACATACAAACGGTAGCCTATTGTTTTATTTTTTTGATATAAAGTTTACAATACATTTGGTAGGCTAATAAGATTAGGTTCTTAACGTGGGACCGATGAATACTGTTTGCACAGTATAGCCTAGACCAGTGGTCCCCAATCCTGGTCCTGCCCTGGTCCTGCCCTGCATGTTTTAGATGTCTCCCTGCTCCAACACACCTGATCTGATTCAAATGAATGGGTCGTTAATACTCGTTATAATGAGCTATTCCTTAGAATCAGGTATGTTGGAGCAGGGAGACATCTAAAACATGCAGGGCAGGGGTCCCCGAGGACCAGGATTGGGGACCACTGACTGGCCTAGACTATAAAAAGTCAGACAAGAGAAAGGGACCCTAATCTAGACACTGTGTTATGTGGGCCACTTTAGGCTCACATCCAGATTAGCCAGTACAAATTGTGCCGCATAGTGGCCCAATACTGTTCAGCATTATTTGGGCCGTATTTGCAATGTCAAATGTGGGCCACATTAGGGTCACACCTTGATTAGCCGGTGCTAGCTGTCCCGCTTACTTGTCAAACATGTGCCAGATATGTTTTAAGATAACCAGGCCACATTTGCTGCGTCATATGTGGGCCACTTTTGGTTTACACCCAGATTACCCTTTGTCAACTGTGCCACATCTTTGCCACAGGTGGCTGTAGTATATGGACCATATTCACAATTTATCAAATGGGCCACATCATGGTGACATTCATGTTACACACTGCCGAGTGCGCAACATCTTTGCCAAAAAAGGCCCGCATTCGATTTAGGATATTTGGGCCATATTTGCTATTATACATGTGGGCCACTTCAGACTCACATCCATTTTGTCAGAAGGCCAGAAGTGCTGCATCATTGCCTGAAGCATAGCACATCCGTCTGCTATCTGGGCTGTATCTAATAGTATCAGTCAACGTTAGCACTGCATTATAGTTTGTTATAGTGGATGGTTTATTGCATTTGACAACAAGGCCAACATGGGTCTATGCTTCAAAGACAGAAATTTTTCAGTCCAAGTCCAACTCTGTACCAGTTCTATGCTCTGTACAAAGGCATGCACTAATATGCATGGGCAGCTGGCCTGGCGAAACAAAGTATAGATCAGATTACATGGCACACAGATGGAGTGTGATGTCATTCTCTGCTCTGGAAGAAATGACTCCACTATATATTTACATTGAAAATAGTTGTTTGCTGCAATATTAATGTTCAAAATTAACATATGGAGGAGCACCTTTACCTTTAGAACCACAGTAGGCAACAATTTTAATATAGTGCAAAACCACACAAAACCGATTATTTTACAATGAATAATGAAGATTAAATAAATGGTCCATATCGGCTCCTGTCAAAACCAATTTCATCCGCATCCACAGTCTCTACTCCAATACCACTCTCCCTTCCGTGTAACCCAATTGAGGATTTTATTTTCGGCTTGGCAGTCAGGATATCCCTGAGTTAAGTCATGGAGCAGATTTGCGACCATATTAGTGCAATATCTGTGCAAGGGTGGATTTGCTATTCAAAAAGATACTTCCCTAGATATCTTGCAAGAGAGGACATAGACGGTGGATGTGGGTGAAGTACTATATGGTCAAATCAAGGGGTTGTCATTTTTACTGTAATTCATGTTTTCTTTTTTGTTTCCTCAAATGTTTGTGCACTACAGCATAATCTATTTAGAATATGTTCCGTAATGACTTTCGGTTCAACATGTAAGCTTTGGAAATGGCTGCATTGACTGACTTTACATTGTGAAGAGAAAGACAAATTAACATTTCTTAAGCAAATTTAACTACATTAAAAAATACTTTCAACTCAAATGTTTTAAACCATGATTGAAAAGTTGGCAAAGTACTGCACATTGGAAGGTCAGTAGGAGTTATCCTTTACAATTGTGTGAACCCATCTGTTTTAACACTACTATTGATGACTATATACCAGTATATTCTATTAACTATTAACTATATATTCTGTATGTTCTATTTTATTAACTTGGAGTGTCAGTGTGTGATCAGTGCCTGTCTTTATCTGTTGTATGTTACTGGTGCTGTTACACATGACTGAACTATAAAGCATATAGACAGACAAGGACTGAGATACGCAGAGGAAGATATATTTCAGTAGATGACGGTTAACATCAAGTTGTCTGAATTGAAACCATCTGAATGAGACATGTACTAATAAATAATAATTCCTACTGGAATAAACATCTGGCACTTCTTCCACTGGATTTTTTTTCTATTAATTATAAATTAACTGTGCAAATCTACAAGGAACAATCTTTAGCATATCTGCTAAAAACAAGTGGAATCTAACACAATACAGTGCTTCTGCACTTGTCCAAGACATTAAGTCTAAAGAATGTTTTACATGAAGGCAGGGACTGGCCCTGTTTAGTGAAGTCATGAGGTTAATGTGCTTTGCATTGCTGAACACGAAAACGCTGTCTCGCCAGTATAATAATTGGACAGCGATCACAGAAACAATCAGAATTCAGGCAATCAGAAATCAAGAGGAAACACTGCATCTGCATACATAAATATGGCACGCAACATCCTTTCTTTCATAATTTTGGTTGGATATTTTCATGCATCTGTTAAACAAGGTGAGGATTTAGTAGCCATCCTGTTTTAAGATTTCTGTTATCTTTGTGTGTTGCTTCATATAATATATATGTCTGCACAGTCAAATTACGTGCAAATAAATGTGATTCTGATAAGTTTATTAAGGCTTGATTATTATTCATATTATCAACATTGCAAAACAGTTCTCTTTGCCGTTTCTTTCACTACTGTGAGTGACAAAGTAATAATTCAAAATATCTTAAATAGTCTAAAATGAACAGAAATACAGACAGAACCCAAACATCTGCAAACATTTATCAACAATTTACTAAATATACTTTTGCTCAGTCAATATACTAAATTTAAATCATAAATGTCTAACATAATATCTAACTTACTAAATTGGTAAAACTGCTGTTAGACATACAATACAAAAATGTTGTTTGTCTTCAGAGCAATTTAAAAGGGTTAGGCTATGATTTGCTTCACTTTGAGATGCAAAGCAAAATCTAAGTTGTTTGAAAAGCTAGATTGAAAAATCCCTACATTAAAAAAGTAAAAATATAAATGTCTCTCAATAGATAATGCTACAACCTCAGATCAAAGTCAAACCACTATAGGAACTAAACAATTTAACTACTGTAGCTGTATCAACAAGTATTGCAGCCATTATTACAACTTCTCTGCTCACTACTATAACTTCTTCAACAGCTACAAGTACTGCACAAAATACTACAAGTACTGCACCAACTACTACAAGTACTGCACCCACTACTACAAGTACTGCACCCACTACAAGTACTGCATCAATTACTACAAGTACTGAATCAACAACTAAAACAAGTACTGCACCCACTACAAGTACTGCATCAATTACTACAAGTACTGCACCAACTACTACAAGTACTGCACCCACTACAAGTACTGCACCAACTACTACAAGTACTGCATCAACAACTAAAACAAGTACTGCACCCACTACAAGTACCTCATAAATTACTACAAGTACTGCACCCACTACTACAAGTACTGCATTACCTACTACAAGTAATGCATCAACAACTAAAACAAGTACTGCATCAACTACTACAAGTACTACATCAACTATTCCAAATACTGCATCAACTACTACAAATTCTGCACCAACTACTACAAGTACTACACTAACGTCTACAAGTACTGCACCCACTACCACAAGTACTGCACACACTACAAGTACTGCACCCACATCAAGTACTGCACCAACTACTACAAGTACTGCACCAACTATTACAAATACTGCAACAACTACTACAAATACTGCAACAACTACTACAAGTACTGGACGCATTACTACAATAACTGCCCCAACTTCTACAAGTACTGCACCAACTAATACAAGTTCTGCACCAACAACTCTACCAGCTATTAGAACTGCACACACTACTCAACCCACTACTACAATTATTCCACCAACTCCTAAATGTAGGTACTCACAAGTTACAACCTCTTCACCAGATAATATGGCACAACTCAAACATTATTCACATGTGACATGCTTCCATTCTTCTTAGAACTTTGACGTGTTCTATAGACTACACGTTTTTATCAATCACAGGAAAACACTTTTTTCACCAGAGACACAGTCAGAGAATTATGAATGTATCAGTGCAACACTTTTCTTGCTTTACCGCATGTATGTACAGAGTATGTATCTACTACTGTAAGCTTTCAAGCAACATTATAATTGCATGTCCTCTGTTTAAAATTAAATAATTGAATTATGTTTAAGTTAAGTGACTTTTGTGAGTACAATGTCGGTATAGGTTAGGTAGGTTTTGCCTAACATTAGTTAGGCTATTTTAAACAAAATATAGGCTATTGCTCTGTTGAAAATGCTCTAACGATAAATTTTTCTTTTTTTTTGTGTGTCAGTTTTGTTATATCTTCAGGCCAAGATTGTATCCACTGCTGAAATCAGCAATGTCACCATTGGCCTTATCATTGATGAAGTAAGTGAGGGGCGAACAGAAAGATAATAATGAGATTGTATTGTCTTTGTATGTGATTCAAATTATTATCAAATACCAACATCGACTAAGTCTTTTTTTGTCTCCTCCTAGTTTGCTCATCAGTCTGGCATAAGTAAATTTGCGTCAGTCAGAGTGAGATACATTCAGCCTGTGCTCCATCTGTTTGACCGACAGAAATCAACCAATGGAAGTATTGGGACGGTGGCCTTTTTTTAAATTAAACGGACATTGTACTAATGCAGCAAATGTACTAGTGTTTTTTTTTTGTTTGGCCACTTGGGGGCAGTGCTAAAGCAAAGCAAGTAAAAGTCCATGAGCCCCACATACACTTGAAGACGTATGGGGGGATATGTGTATTGCTTTGGATTTGCATGCACGTGTACTACCAAGGCAGTTCATAATTCAGATATTCTAATGGTGACTGGCAACTAAACACACTTTTGGCTCACGTAGTATGCATGTTTGCCTACACTAAATATGAAAATAACACGATTTACCTACATTAATTGATACTAGATCTTACAATTTATTTAAAGCAATAGGATCAACAATGTTTATAGCAAATATCTCAAAGTTTACAATGCAAACATGTTTAATATGCTAATATTCGAAATGATGAACTTCTGAACATTCTTTTCCCATATACACAACATGATTATATTCTGCTAAATGAACAGATTTCTTTTTGAGTAAGCCTGTTTAATATGATGTAACCTACTGAATTTTTTTTATGCAGAAAATTATTGCATCATTTAATTTGATGATTTGAATTGAAATTGTGTTTATTTTCTATTTTTTATCAATGTATGTATTTGCATGTAAAAAATGTCAGGCACTTACCTGCCAACACCACTTCCAAGCCTAGTACTGAGTTTACAATATAAAGAACCACTTGGATAAATATGTTAAAAGTTATTCTATAAGACTTTATGCTGCTCGATGTCATACATGAGCACCAGCATCTCAGACCAAAACAATTGCATTGTGGGCCACATATACACAAATGCAGGTATTTTCCACTAGCACATATAGACACGTCGCCACGAACCATGTTGCGCTTGTTTCCATTTAACGTTTAACCAAGCAGTTTAACCATGCTCAAGATGGACCTGCTCTGAGTGGGGCCAAAGTGAGCTTGACCCGCCTCTTCATGGGGTGCGGTGACATTAGAGGGGCTTCATTATCGTTCAGTTTGTGCAGAGCTGAGGGAACATTAAAACCACACAGACAGTCGGCTACAAGAAAGATATACAGTACATGTAAACCTTAAGGTGCGGACAAGAAAACCTTCTGTTGGTTCAACACATTGAGACATAATGTTTTTGAGCAGTGTGTGAGCTGCCGTTTCCTAATCATGAGAAACAGGTCATGAGTCAAACTACAGAGCGTTCACAATTCCAGTCAGTCCCGTGACCCACAGCACCTGCACACTCTGTCCCCTATAGGGTTGGGAAGTATATCTGAGAGGTACATGTAACTGATTACAACAAAATGCTTACTGTAATCCATTACATTACCAGCTAAAATATTGTATTCATAGTACTGGTACTTTTGAAAAAATTGATGATTACTTCTAGGACTTCTTTCAGATTTAAAAGGAATGTATGCCTTGGAAGTTGTCCTGTCATCACCTGAACAAAACCTGACCCTGAGCAACATAAACGGTCACAAAGTACAAAGATATGGTGTGGCAACATAATGAATGGATGGCGTTTAAAAAAAAGATTTGTTTAGTGTGAAGTAATCCAAAAGTAATGGAAAGTAATCATATTATGTTACTAAATGTATGTAATTCAAAAATGTAATACTAATTTTAGTCTGGTAAACTAGTAACTGTAATGGATTACATATAAAAGGTAACCTATACCCAACCCTGCCTACAGACAGCATCAAACCACCCACCTTTGATTTTCCTCTGCTGGTTTATGTTTTGTATCTTCTTCCACACCTTAAATATACTCAACAAGACAGACTCATGTGGTCTGTCTTCTGTCAGATATGCAATGCACATCATCAGTTCTTCAGGGGGAATGTACATGAGACAGAGCAGACAGAGTTTTGGATTCCTGCACAAGCATGAGAACCTCATTTGTTCTCATTTTACCCATTGCCTACATTTGTGAAATATTATACTTTCTCTCGGCAGACACTGACACAATATTAAGTGGTGCAAATGAGTGTGATGACAAATGCAGTCAATGCAGAAAGAGGGTTGAATGACCTGTCAATACTGATTTATGTGGTTTTTCAGGTTATTTTACAACCAGGAACAAGTAGAGGACAGGAACAAGCACTTCCCCAGCGCTCCTTGTCTCACGGGTGTTTGCACTCATTGTGTATCGTTTGCACCTGGGGGTTTTGCTTTGGTATTTAGGATGGGGTTTCTGTTTGTTCCTTTGTCGGTTACTGTTTCATGTATGGTGTGTGTTTGCGTGTGATCATTAAATATTATCGTTTACTGCAAACCCTGCGCCTGATTCCTGCCTCGCCCGCTCCCGCCGTCACAATTTCATATCAAACCATTGCAAATTATTAGGATTAGGTACTTTCTTACTGGCAAAATAGTGAGGATCAACAAATGGATCGTGCATATAATGACAATGATGGTCTATATACTGCAAATAGTGTATAAGTGTGACATTCAGGTCAGTATACAACATACATATGAATATACTTTATTATAAAATTATGAAGAATAATATTCAATATCTAATTTGTACTTTGACACAATATGTTAGCAATTATCAATTAATGGTTGGATATTTGAAGTTGTGTGCAGCATGAGTTTACTTTGACGACAGACAACCATAGCCCTTCTGAATAGAAGCGTCTTATAAAAACCTGTTCTGCAAGGACGATTTATATGGAGCTGAGCTGAAATGCTTTGGCATGGTTAGGCATTCAACGTTCAAGAGCATAATTATGTTGACTCACAAGAATGACATGCCCATAGGGTGTGATCTATGGTAGTTTATTTTCTCTCACCAGTCACAGCATTCAGTCCAAGAAGTAATATTGGACTCTATACTGTAACAGCAACATGGAACGCAACCTCATCTATCTAATAATTGTACTTGGATATTGTTTTACCATACATGGACAAACTGGTAAGGATTAAGCATTAATACATTAATGCACACTCAATGTAGTGCACATACTGATTATCTTTAATAACTTACAGTATTTAAAAATCGATATATACTGTATATTACAGATTACATATATTTGATATATATGTACAGTAATATATATATATATATAGATAGATTGTTCTCCAAATGAACTACAGTAATTAAGGTGTATGTCTAGCTCTATCTAAAAGAAGGAATCTTACTAGTTAGACAATAACTATAACTAGTTCATGACTTAACTATATAATGAACATGTTGCTAGTCCTATTCACTTACGTATTTGGTTCAGCAATTAAAACTGAAACCAAAAACAGGACAACCTCATAATGCAAAGATATTTTCAATCAAATTACGATATTGTAACCACACAACAGAGCCTCAATTACTATTTCCAGATATGACCTGTAAAATAATGTGCACAATGACCTTTTTAATAAATGTATGCAGCTACATTAACCCACTCACCTGAAGATTCTTGCAACTTTCTG
>JAODUE010037304.1:0-18095 GCA_027564755.1 Amblyopsis hoosieri
CTACTTTCATATAGACACACATCATATGTGTAGGCTTACTTTTAAATAGACACACATCATATGTGTAGGCCTACTTTTATATAGACACACATCATATGTGTAGGCTTACTTTTATATAGACACACATCATATGTGTAGGCCTACCTTCATATAGACATCATATGTTTAGACCTACTTTTATATAGACACACATATGTGTAGGCCTACCTTCATATAGACACACATATGTGTAGACCTACTTTTATATAGACACACATATGTGTAGGCCTACTTTCATATAGACACACATATTATGTGTAGGCCTACTTTTATATAGACACATCATATGTGTAGGCTTACTTTTAAATAGACACATATGTGTAGGCCTACTTTCATATAGACACACATCATATGTGTAGACCTACTTTTATATAGACACACATCATATGTGTAGGCCTACCTTCATATACACACATCATATGTGTAGGCTTACTTTTAAATAGACACACATCATATGTGTAGACCTACTTTTATATAGACACACATCATATGTGTAGGCCTACCTTCAAATAGACACACATCATATGTGTAGGCCTACTTTTATATAGACACATATGTGTAGGCCTACCTTCATATAGACACACATCATGTGTAGGTCTACTTTCATATAGACACACATCATATGTCTAGGCTTACTTTTAAATAGACACACATCATATATGTAGGCCTACTTTCATATAGACACACATCATATGTGTAGGCCTACTTCGTGTCACAATTCAAACGGGATCTAAAAATAATATAGTTTCTCCGTTGACTACCATACATATTTTTTCCAAACTAAGGTCCCATAACGTGGAAGTGGCTTCGGCTCTCTCTAGGGAGAATACCACATCTTTAAAATAATCTTGTGATCATTATCCCCCTCCAGTGTGTTGGGCAAATAGAGAAACACTGACCGACTGCTGATGCCAAACAAGGCCATATGTCTGCCATCATTTTGAGCTCTTGCATTTCACAACCTCCTTCTCAACGTTGCCAGTAAGGAGTAGCTTGCATTATGTTCCAGAACAGTGAAATTAAAAAACAAACACATTCATATTGGCTTAGCACAGCGTGTGCTATTTTAACGTTAGGATTTATGTTGTATACTATAGATAACAGGTCTGTTATCTGTATTCTGTTATCTACAGGGATGAGAAATTACGACGTACCTCGTGGCCAATCTCTCTTTTTTAGTGTTTCTACAGCTTCCTTACAGTAAAAAAATCAGTCTCTTACGACTTTCATTTAATTTCATCATGTCATCACCTCTTACCTGACACCAAGTGTGACCTGCAGTAATGTGCAGATGCCCGACACAAAGAAAATTGTGCTGATGAGATGACCCTGGGTCAGGCCATCATGCTCCAGACACAGCTTCTCTGATAGGATGAGGGGTATGGAGATGATCCCACCAAACGCTGTCAGATAGTGCTGAGAAGCAGACAGGTTGGGGAAAACAGGCCGTTCAGACTGAATATATCGGGCTGTTGTGGTGAATACATAACCACAGTCAGTGGTACTTTCAAGAGTAACCCCAAATCAGTGCTGGTGTTGATATTGATAGAAGTTCCCCTTTTTAGCAACTAGATTTTATTGGTTGAACATGGCCCAAGGTCCTCCCTTGCTTGTTCCTGACCAGCAAGGTCAGAAACCACTTGTGCGTAATCAAATTCAAATGATGTTAACAGGGGTCCCCCTCTCAGCCCCTCCCCTCCCCTCCCTTCACTCAGCTCCTTGACTAGTTTTAGCATTTTTTAAAGTTGTGCAATGGGTGGAGTCAGGACCTTAAATTATCTAAAGCAAATTCTGAGATTTGTTTGGAAACCCGATTGGGTCTCACCTAGCTCAAACACAGTTTCGAAATACTTCAACGTCATCTCACTAACCCACCATGTTAATGCGAACTTAGCCGCTAGGTGAATTTTAATATGTGAATTAGCTTAATTTGAACGGCATTGAACGCCATTTAAACGGCAACGTTGTGAATGAGCAGTTCCCATTGTGAGTGTGTCTACCTGAATGGCCAGGACGATACAGAGGTACCAAGGTGGGACGTCGGTCACACAGTAGGCCAGTTCACGTCTGTCATTTTCTGCGGAGGCGGTGCGCTCCCGTTTCGCCGACTCCTTCCCTATGCTGGGTCGATCGGCGACATGTTCATCCGCCTTCTGAACACAGTGCACATGAATGGACGGACAAGATGGAGACAGGCAGAGAGACACTGTTGTTACATTTTATATACTGTATATTCAAAAAGAAATCTAAATGAGTAAAACAATAATAATTAAAAAAAGATAATAATAATAATAATAATAATAATAATATGGACACTATGCAATATACATTCTGGATGGAGTACATATACGGTTTATTAAAATTTACGGTATATATACATTTTTGTCATTTAGTCAGTGTTGGGGATGTTACTAAGGAGAACCAAAATGTAATCCAATTATTGAGAAATTCTGTTTCCCGATTAGACGATTAGGTTACAGGTGTGCTGGAGAAAGATTGAAGGAGCTCCGCCCACACATTGGTCACACATTGCCAAGGCTGGTATAGTGTTGTGTGGTGCGGTCTGCACCACTGTGTTTGTGTTCACATGTACAGAGCCAGGGCTGTGTAGCAACACCAGATTATCTTTTCAGATCACAGAACGGACAGCCAGCGGACTGTGAGGAGATATTTGCTGAATTTGACCTGAAGTGTATAATCGCTTTCTCCACCTTTAATAGTTGTATATGATATGTTGTGTAAAGTATATATTGTAACGCAGGGGTTCTCAAACCTTTCAGGACACGACCCCCCCAAAATAACAGTGCCAGAGACTCACGACCCCCGCTATCCCCAGAGGTGGTAGAAGAATAACAGCCATATTATTATTTGATAGTATTTTAATATAGGCTAGTAGCAGAATACATCAAAGTGATGTATAAACTGTACTGCTAACGATTATGGCTAAACCTACCCATTTTAATCATTTTAAAATGTTATTTAATTCCTGAAAATCATTTTGTGACCCCCTCCCCTGTGTCTCGTGACCCCCAGTTTGAGAACCACTGTGTTATATAAGTAATTAATTTACACATAGCAGACATACTGTATATTGTACAAGCATTCCATTATTCATGGTATCGGCAATCTCGACGTAGATAATAATAATACTTCCTCAAATTCCACTTAGATATGTTGGCATGTTGAAATGTTATTGCTGTATTTGTTTAATTCCCAATAGACTACTGGAAGGTTATGAGGTAGAAAACTTGCATTACTTAAAATACCTTTAAGTAATATGTGGCTGCGAATTTAAACCAAACCGTTTTCAACCAAAACAAAGGTGCTGCAAATGTCATGAAAAGTTCTTGCTAATTTATAGGTCATGGCTTTCATTCAATGTCATACAGTCCTTCCAAGTCATTTGGAAAAGCATGGGATAACTTTAAACACGAATAATTCCCACAGTTTACTCTGAATCTAAGAATAAGGCTACACGATACAACGTAAGAATATGGCTCTACTTTGAGCAAAACAATTTAGAAATACTTACATCAAAGGCAAAGTTGTCAAAGGCATTGGTGTCCTCCCCACTAGCCATTGGAGCTCTTGAGTAAATGTAGAAATACGGGAGTGAACACACAATAGGCACATTGTGTTAGTGATTATCCCCACTGTGTGTAGATCCCACTCTCTGCAGGTACAAAAGGTACGTTGTAGTGCTTACCATGTGCTCACGCTGTTCTAGTAGTGAAGTTATGTATTGACCACACAAAGCCCACCCCATTTATATTTTCTACCTCTTTCATTCTTTAAATGTTTATTCTTTGATTAATAAGTATATTTTGCTTTTATTCTTTCAATTTACAAGACAAAAATAGAAAGAAAAAATATACTGCCTTTATACAAATCTATGTTTATATAAACATTCTGTAGCTTCCTTATATCTCAACATACCGTAATTCCACAAACTCATTTTATGATATTACATAATACATTTTCAACTTTGAAGAAGACACATTAGGAGGGTATTCCTGAGAAACAATGGAGGTTGGAAAAACAACAGCTCCAATCCGGTTCATCACATATCGCTTCAAATACAAGTAGGTTTAGCTTTTCTATTCTATTTGAGTTTCCTTGCATTTACGTGAGAGGCAGATCTGTTGATTGTCTTCTATACCTGGGAACGGGTGTGGAGTATGTCTGCGATTTTCTGTGCCGGAAAGTGGAATCGACCGCTCCTCTTGGTAAATTATAACTTTGATGCTTATCTTGACATTTATTGTTGTTGATTACAGTATACAGTATATGGATCCCTGACATCAACAGTATCAAGCCACACCTTCAGGAAAGGTTATAAACATCTACATTCTAGAAATGTCACAATACTCCTTGGATTACTGGTGGTTATAAAACTCAAGTAAAGGATCGTTTGGTGTTGGAGGTTCCCCCCGGGTGCTTACAGATCTAGGTAAAACTACCTTTGTGTATCCTGCCCCCTCATTCATGGAATGAGTTCCAAAGAAAGCCTTAACCTTGATGTCTTAGTTTCTATTGGAGATATTTTAAATGAGCATATTGTTGTTGAATGCAATTGGTTTGTGTAACTGTGTTTTTATGTCAATGTGATTTTTATGCGCAGGGCTCAACTGAAAAAGACACCATGGTCTCTGACACTGTATATATAAAGTAAGAGGGAAATATAAGTAACTGTTAAATACTAGGCATGCCAGCTCTCCATTTTAATAAAGCTGATATGTTTTGGAAAGGCAGGGGATTAACAGAGCAGGGCTCTCCAGGGGCGGGTAATATGATATTAATATTCATTTTAATATTAATAATGTTCTGAAGGACAAAAAGATTGTAGTTAAAGATGCTGTCAGCGATTGTAAGCTAATACACTTTTTGTCAAATTCAGCGAATATCTCCTCACGGGCCACTAGCTGCCCATTCTGTGTGTGCGTGTTGAAAAAAGAATCCGGTGTTTCTACACAGCCTCTAATTGGGAGGACAAAAAAAAAAAACATCACCTACTACATCTTTAAATGCACTCTCTGTCTGAAATATTTTTAAGTTTACTGTTTTGTATATTTATATGGAACAGTTAGACATCAATTTGTCATTTGGGTTCATTCATTTAACCGTTATTAAAATGAAAAGGCTGTCACTGAATAAAAAGTAATATCTTACCAAGTACTAATATCTTACTAAGTAATATCTTACTAAGTAATATCTTTGTAACATGTAACAAAAGAGAAGTCAAAAAGGCAAAAGATGTCAGGTTTTTGCATCTGAATTCTTCACTTAACTAACACTTTTGAATTAAGCTCAGGATTGGTCTCACAAGGCTACTAAAAACAGCAAAGTATTGTTTTCTTCCTGTGAAGATGCCCTCATAAGACGGGCTGTGGTCGACTGTGAGGACCGGAAGGATGCCTTCCGTCCGTCTGACCAGTGGAGATGGAATGAGGCCCAGGGTGGGGCAAGCAGCAACCATAACACATTAGTCTCTGGATCCATCTGCGTGAAGGAAGTCACACTAATGGACGAACGGCCGTGCCTTGTCCACACCGCACAGGGGCCGCCTCCAGGCAAACGCATGCCAACTGCAATCCATTTCAAAGAGACGTCAAAGAGAGAGAGAGGGTAGATAGAGGTGGAGAGAGGGGGGGAGAGATAGAGGGAGTGAGGGGGGTAGAAAGAGAGAGAGCGAGATAGAGAGGGTTTAATTTTGTTCTGAAATTACCATTGATTTTCACACCAGCGTTTAGTGTCTTGACAGCCAAGGAATGTCGGTTGAAACGAAAAGCAGTTTAGTTGAACAGATTCATTCTGAATGCATTTACATCAACGTATGCCTCGAAGCTATAGCTGCAGTTTAGCCTGGGTATTGATATACGCTGCTATAGCTGCAGTTTAGCCTGGGTATTGATATATACGCTGCTATAGCTGCAGTTTAGCCTGGGTATTGATATACGTTGCTATAGCTGCAGTTTAGCCTGGGTATTGATATACGCTGCTATAGCTGCAGTTTAGCCTGGGTATTGATATACGCTGCTATAGCTGCAGTTTAGCCTGGGTATTGATATATGCTGCTATAGCTACAGTTTAGCCTGGGTATTGATGGATGCTGGCCATTGCAGCTGTGCGCTCTATTTTGAACTTATAAATATAAGTAAGCAAATAAACCGCAAAGTAAGTAAACAAGGTAACCGCAGCTGATTATTATCAAATAGTACATTTAACAATCGGCTGCAGTCACAAAGTATTAATGCTGTATTTAGTTAGAATGTATATTTAATTAGCAAACACAAAAATTATTAATATGAACTAAGTTAAAATAATAGCCATAGTGAGGAGCAAATAAAAGAGTATTTAATTCCCACAGTAATAAGATCTACTGCATCTTTTTATGTCTGTTTTCACACATTACGGCTCTTGCAGACCTGTCGACATTTTGGGACGTGATCCAATCTCTGCGGTCATCAGTTAGGTAGCATTGCAACTCCAGATCTGTCCGGGATGGGAATGAGTTCCTTTCACCTTTGACACCATTAGTCCAACGGTGTCAGTATCATTCTGCGGTCCCAGAGACGTGACCACATCTCTCTCTTTCACGCATCACCGGCTACTTGGAAAAGATACCAGTACACTCCTCCGTTGGTTTCTGAACCACAGTCCCTTTTGTGGTTAAAGATACATTATTTGAATACCAAGATAGTCACCAACAGCATTTTGCTGTGGAGGCTGATGTAGGCAGCGCACAGACAACTGAATCTACCACGCATGGTTTGAAACAAAGTCACTTTACCCAAAAACAGTTTGCTGCAGAAATACCATTGGGGGCTCAGATTGATCGTAGGAACTTGGGAATTAATGTAATATACTCAAAATCCCCATTAACGCTATCAGAGAGAAATAGTGGGCAATATTCTGGTGAAATACGTGGACCTTCCCATTGACTTGCATGGAACGCTGGGTCTTTCATGGTCTGCATAAAGTGTGAAATGTCGCCCCTTCTCTCCATATCTTCAAAAAATCAAATGCTGAAGTTACGTCCTTGGAACCTCTCTGTTAAATTATTATATTATGTTCTGCCACTAGATGTCTCACTAGAGCGCCAGCATTTCAGACCAAAACAAATGCTTGTGAGCCACACACACACACACACACACACAGACACACACCTGTGAATGATGACGTTTCACAAGTCCGCAAGAACGCAAGAACAGAAAAGAACGCATATTGAGAAACAGCCCTTGTATACAAAGTGAGCACTGATTGGTTCACATAAATACTCCTCCCTCAGTCATTCACATTTATAAATTATATACTATAAGGTATAGGTTCAGGTGAGGCATTTATTTTCATTATGGTTTAACTAAGTTCAATGTTGAGTCAGTAATGTTTGAAAAATGTTTGATCTTTGAACAAAGACGCCTCTACCTTGAATAAAGTGCTCCTACAGAAGCTTCACCCGCTAAAATTAGACACGCACTCCCAAGGCTGGGATAGTGTTCTCCACTACGTTGTTTGTGCTCCTATTCACAGAGCCAGGGCAGTGGGAAAACACCAGATGATTTTTCCAGCACCAACACATAACGGGCAGTTAGCGAACCACCAAGAGATATTCGCAGAATTTGACAAAACATTCTTATTATCTTACAATTGTTGACTGCACGTTTAACCTTAAATCCTAGCACAATTTCCAGGAAAAACGCCTAAAATGTAATACCACAAGTAAATCAAGTGCAGTTCCTCAACCATGAGGCCTATATACACACTTCTGGTCTCATTTGACAGGGCAGAAGCTATTGAATATGAATACATTATAAGTAAACTGATTTATATTACTATTGCAGAGCATATAGAGATGGAATACAATAAAAACTTTACATTTTAGTAAAAAATCCCTTTGGGATGATGCAGTTTCAGCCCCAAACCTCTAGAAAACAAAAGCCCAACATCTGAATATTTCCTGTACAAAGGTTGATTCTAATAAAGTGAAGCAGAGCAAATAGAGAGAGGTTTTATTAGAGCGGAAGTCAGGCGGAATCTCTATTTATGCCATGTTAAGGTTTAGATCAAATATAGATTTAGGTTAGGCACGCTTGGATTAAGTGACAATGATTTTCAACTAAATCTCCTGAACTGTTCACCTGGCTGTTCATTCGCCAAATGTTTATCTGACCCACCCAGGCACGGACAGTTTTCTGTCGAGGGTTTTCAAGACTGATGTGAACAATGATGGAAGCTCTAGAGATCAGGATGGTCTCGTCATCTCTCAGCCCCTGTAGTTCTATATAAAAACCTTTTAAACATTTTGCCATCTCTGTGAAACACATGGAAGGTCTTTGGAACAGCTTGCCAGAGTCATTTTAACAGCTTGTTTTACATGAATAGGACATTTGCTTAAATTTGTTCTTAATTAAAGCACGTTTCAACCTCGTTGTTTTGTGCTACTCTTATTTTGAATGTCAGAACAACATGATACTGTCCGGTCAGTTATATACTGTATAAACTGTGTGTTATTGTTGTCTTTGATACAATTCGTACATTTCTGATTCTAAACAGATCTTGCACTTGCAAAATGAATGGCAAGCATAAACAGATTATAATAATTAAAATAATTGAACAAAGGTTGCACTTTAAACACAAACGCCAATTTAATGTCAACACCCTCAAGGCTGCACTGTCAATGTAACTGATTGAAAGTGTACGTGATGTTAGTGACAGACAGCCTGTTAACCTTCCAACCTCCAAGGACAACATTTTAATCAAACTGATTGTCAGTTTCCATCCATGTCTGAGTCCTCACGTCAGTGTCAGTTTCAGTATGCAGGTTTTAACCAACGAAAAGACATTTCTCTTTATTGTCATGAATAAATTAAATGTATGAACCAAAACATTCCTCAAATTATACAATAATCTGTAAACAACGTACTGTAATTCACATTTGTGTATTAAAATAAGATTTAAGATTAAGAAAACACATATACATTTAGCTTTGTTTCAGAAGCTTATTCGACAAGTCATAAGGGACAATTTAACCCTGTAAGACCTGAGGAGATAATTATACGTCACGGAGCTCTCCAATATACATATTTACAAATGTTTCACACGTACTATCAATGGCAAGACAATATAACCTATTGGCTATGTAAATTTAGTCTTTAAAATATGTTTATTGGAGCGCTAAGTTATGTTTTCTTTGGACTAAAATGGGTCTTCCAGGGTTATGCATGTCAGGGATCCTAGAGAAAGGCCAGGTATTGTTGTGTGCCGCGGTCTGCTCCACTGTTTGCGTTCCCATTTACAGAGTCAGGGCAGTGTAGAAACACCAGATTATTTTTTCTTTAGCGTGCACACTGAAAGGGCAGCTTGCGGACCGTGACGAGATATAGCCTGAATCCACCTTTAATGTTTAACATACCAACTGTCTGGTTAACACACCAAGTCTCATTTGATTCATTATCAGTTAAAACCGTCATCAAGGATAAATTCTTATCAATCACAGGGATGAATTAATACTTCGAGTACTTAAACCACAATGTGTGTAACTCATGGATTTCTACTTCCAGTAGTTTCAGACACAGGTTTTATAGGGAGATGCCTTTATGGGCTTCTCACTCCTTAGAGCGGTTTCAGCAAGCACCCCCCATGCCCTAACGTTGCTTCAGGTCCACCGTACATACTTTGTGTAAACCTGACAGATCACATGCACCGAACACATTGAATATGGGGACAGCAGCTTGTGTCTCAGGACTGTTTTGTACATTGAATATGGGGACAGCAGGGCCCGTTCTTGGGGATTTTCCATTACAGAGTGTATACTATATGTATAGTACGATACAGTATATGATAAACACATTGCCTCACATTTGTTAGTTCTCTGTGAGACATAAACCTTTTGTCTCACGTTTTCAATTGTTCAATGAAAAGGGACAATGCCAAAGGGAAATCTGCCTCCAGGGAATCGTTTTATTATATTTACCTTACATTATGGTATTTAGCATGTACTAGTTTGTAATATCCTGTCACTTAATCTGTTTTTGTATTATTGTTTCAGATTAACTGGGGCTCGCTCAGAGTTAAACATGCCACAGACCACTAAATGATTACTACCGGCTGCAAAGGGTAGTTGTAGCCTACAATACATTGAATTTCAAGTGACATTCTCTCACTAGCAATTATCACAGCCTAATATATGACATATGCTGTGGCAATATGGCAATGCTTAATCTTGCCAAAAGTATACTGTACAGCAGGGCTATTAAATTACAGTCCTGGCTCCAACACACCTGATTCTAATGAATGGGTCGTTAGAAGCCTGATAACAACCCATTCATTTAAATCAGGGTGTGTTGGAGCATCTAAAACATGCAGTGTGCGGCCCTCCAGGACTGGAAGTGAATAGCCCTGCTGTACAGTGTATTATTAAAGTTGAAAGACAACACATAGTCTGTATGTTGTCTCTTTAATAGTAATTCATCATTCTGTTGTTTTATTTTGTCTGTAAATTAATAATGCCAATGACATTCTCAGTCAATAGAGTAGTGTGAAATACAGTTTTTGTGACTTTCTCTGTCAAACTTTTGTAGTCTATAGCTGTTAAATATTAAACAAGATACAAAACACACAAAGTGAAAAAACTAATATGCAGGAAAATATTGGCCCAACTACTTAATGTAAAAAGTATTATTTTTACTGCAATTCTTCAATATCCAGTCAGTATGCATAAAACAATTCAGCTGCTAGATTGCAGCTAGAACCTCTTTATATGCCAAGTTAATAAATGAGAATGAGCACCTCTTAGTGGTAAATAAGTGAAATATGCATCTGTAGGAATAAATGATGTGATTCTTGCAAACCTGAGGTGTGACACAAACCATTTAAAATTGCATGTTAGAGTATGGGACTTCTTTTTGGGGCTAATGTAAACCAGTACTGCTCTACTCAAGGATACATTTGTCAAACTGTGTATCCTCTGGATAAAATATATAAATAAAATGTTTGCAAATAGACTGAGAAGTTTGAAATTGCAACATTGAGCTTCCCCAAAAGTAAGACTTCATTGAGACTGCATTGAAACGCAACTACACCAAAGGATACCAGATTTACTAATAAATGAAATCTAGGCTAATAAAAGCAATATCTTGTTGTCGACAACATTGGCAAATTGCTAATTAATATTAAAATGTGATTCATTTTAAATGTGATATTTGATGTGAACAAAATCATCAATAGTGCACAGAAAGTATGAAATATATATTAAAATATGTTTGGGGCATTGCAGAGCAGTGAGCTCTATTACTGATGTGGTATAGGATGCTGTATAGGCTATAGAAATAGTCACGACTTACGACTGAGGGGAAAAATAAATACAGAAAAAAACATTAGCCTAATTGGAGAAAGTGGAAAGAAGCAATGAAGTGTAGATCCCTAGAATTCACATTCCTTGATTTGTTGATATAAACAGTTATACCGTCACACACTGAATGTAATGGGAGATAATTGCTTACATGTCTACAGCATATAACCACAGCTGCCAGCTGCCTCTAGGCTAATAAAACATTCCAGTCGCTGTTTATGAGTTATTGATCCCTCTTGGCCAGATGTACATGGGCACAGCTGAATGAGTTGTGGACAGAGTCTAGTCTATTCAGATCAATACGACTGACCAATACCCCGGGGAGGAAGGTATATTCGTCATAAGATATGTTCGGCTATTAAAACGTCATACTTCCAAGAGGTATAGAGCAGAAAAGGCTGCGTATTATAAATACAATATGATAATCGGATCATACGTGTAGAAACGTGTATGTGTGTGTGTAGACATGCCACAATAAACTAAATAAACTAATATGGAAGGAATTGCCACAATTCCCAAAATGAAGTTGGCATTGAAAAGGGAAGCAGGTTGAAAATAACAACATAAATAATAACACTATGAAAATAAAACCATAAATATTAAACGCTAACCCCTGGTATCAACAGAAGACCCCTCCAGACACATGCAAGCTATACACTTTGAACGTCTCTGATCTACAGCCTATACCGTCTGTCTAGGCATTCCAGTCGGCCACATAATGAGAATATTATGTCTAAAACTGGTTGCCTGCTCTTACACAAAAAAGTCTGCTATAAAAATTATAAGAATGTCAGAATATATGACAATGTTTTTGACTGTGTTCTGCACAGCTATCATTTAACAATAGACATTTTCTCAAAATGCCACTGTTTTCTTGTGATTTGTGTTTTATTTCTGATTTATTCCTGCATATTTCTCAAATACCTCAAATACCTCATTAAGATGTCTATCTCTATTTGAGCTTCTTGTCTATTTGGTACGTTTAAAATCTTTTTTTTTTTTTTTTTTAACCAAGATATGCTAAATTATTAAAACATACTTAATGCTTACTATGTTATCATGCATAAAAGAGTATGACTGAATACATTCAGTAGACAATCAGAAACACAATTCCTTTTATGTGATTAAGACTGCCCTCAAACCAAGATCCTTCTGAATCTAATTAATTATGGATCTAAATAAAATGCTAATTTGCACAGTGAAAGTACAAATGATGATATAATTATACAGTAGCCTATTACATAATACAAATATCCATCATTCTTTAGAACTCCATTTAATCAAGAGCATTCACAGGATTCAGACTGAATTATTAATGAAGCCATTGACGACTGTACGAACCATTGACCATTTCAGATCTGCAGAATCATTGTGGATCCTGATTGGTCACACTGATTGTTAGTCACACACAGTTGCTATAGAGGTGGTTATACAGCACAGTGTGTGGGGCAACAGGACAAAAGCTATGAATACTACAGAGATACAGACACTGACCTGCGACACAGCTCGCTGAATGCATCAACAAACAAGTGCCGTGCCGCGCATTGAAATCACACCTGCATTGAAATCGCCCCTACTTGAAATGTGACGCACATGTTCCTACAGTATCAGAGAAATGCACAACTGCAGTGTTTCCAATAGCCCACTTGGATGCTCTCAGGTTGCATTGTCCGGCAAACACCTAGCAACACTTAGACAGTAATCTACTGAGGGGGGTAGATGTTGCACGCAAACTAATCCACACTGGGTTTTGCACTCTGCATTAGAGGGAGTTGTTGAGCACGGTTCAGCTCTTGATGTGCCTTTTATATGTAAAACCTGTTCTGCTTTTTAATGTATAACCACACAGCTTTTCTGAAGCTCTTGTGCTTGAAATCAGCCATTATCAGTGTTAATGCAGAATGCACAGACTAAACATTGTGTTTACAACATTTACATTGTATTTAGTACACACACATCTGCATAGTAGTCATCTTGCAACAATACAGCATGCATTAGAAGTTATTGTTTGTTTTATTTATTTGTAGGCCTACTGTATATGCACTGCAGTACCTATATAATGTAGATGTTAATTTATCATGTTTTGTGTAGGTCTATGTATTTAGTGTGTGTGGCTATATACAGGATATATTGTATTATGACGTTTTCTGAATGTGAATAATCAAAGTGTCCCTCTCTTTGAGAACAGCAAAACGCTTGTCCCCTACACGATCAAAGCCCACCCAAAGTTTTCATGCACCGGTGGTGGGAAAGGAAGGGTGGGGGGGTAAATTATCTGAGGCCTCTTCCCTCTTGTTGATGAAAGGGTGCTGTTGCTACTGGGTGGGACCGGTTCACAGATCCGGTTTAAGGAGGGGGGGGGGCCTTAAAGGTGAAGTCAGCAATTGCAAGGTAATGCAATTTGTTTGTCAAATTCAGCGATAATCTCGCTGCTATTGTAGCTGTCAATTCTCTGTGTGTGTGTGTATGTGTGTGTGTGTGTGTGTGTGTGTGTGTGCGTGCCTGAAATCAAAAGAAATGCGGTGTTCCGACACGGCCCCATTCACAACTTTAAAAATTCTGAGCCGGCATCCTGTGGGAGGTGTTTTTGTTTTGATCAGTACAAATAACAACATTCACTCACCTCACCGTTAAGATGCTGCTGGGTTTTATGGCTTGGTAAAAATATTCATCACTAGTGGGGTGCGTGTGTGTGTGTGTGTGTGTGCGCACGTGTGCGTGTGTGTATGTGTGTGGGTGAGTGTGTGTGCGTGTCTGTGTGCAAGTGCGTGTGTGGGTGAGTGTGTGTGGTTAAAGGTACCATAAGTGACTTTAATATAACACACGGTTATACATTGTGTATCTCCTGACGGCCCGCTAATAGTGTGCCTGTTCCGCGTGCACGCTGAAAATATAACCAGGCGTTTCCTACATGGCCACGGGTCTGTAAATGGGGAGCACAAACAAAGTGGTGCAGACCGCACCACACAACACTATCCCAGACATGGCAGTGCATGTCCCGTGTGTGTGGGCGGAGCTTCTGAGGGAGCACCCTGTGGCACTGAAGAGAGAGGGGTTTTTGTTTCACCAATCCTTCTCCAGCATCGCTGAACTCACCTTTAACACCACACAGTGTTTGATTTATACTGTGTGGCTGTGATTATTATGGTCTGTACCTAGCAACACGTTTGCTCCAGTATAGCACTGGATCTCCGTGAGCAACCGTGTAAACATACTGCAGTAAAAAGCAAGACTGCTGCATGGTATACTGCTATAGGCTCGGGGCTGCTACAGTGCACTTCACAGCTATATGGTTTCCGAGACGTGATTGAATCAGGGTGCACTTGGCCATATATGGTCAGCAACCCCCTCTCCAGCAAAAGCATACTGTATATGTATGGTCACTGAATGGCTGCAAGACTTCCCTGCAGGTCTGACTGCAGTAGAAAGAATCTTTTGCTTTTAACTGAAAGATATATGTGCGGTGGTGACGGGTTTAGATTAGCAACAGAGATTAGATGTTTAAGATTATGAGATGTCTCTATTCAGAACAATCACTTTTATAATCACTGTCAACTCAATTCCCTCACCATTTATTTTTTAACATCCAAATAAAAGTATACGTTAGATTATCTGCTCACTCTTCATCAGTGAAAGGAAATGGTTATCAGGATATAGGTTTAAAGGGAGAAGAGGGTTTATACTGCCAGTCTGAATTTTCTGAATTGAGTAAATTCAGTTATACTGGCTGTAATCCGCGGGTTGCTATGCGCCCATGGACCAGAATAATGTTAACGCAGCTTAGCCTGAGAACACGAGTCAGACAACAGAGAAGGAAACCGGAAATATGAATATCAGATCAGATCACTTCCTCTTTACAGACAGACAGACAGACAGACAGGACACAGCCTACAGGCTACGAGCTACAGTGTATTATATTTCTATGCTGGTAAGTACTTAACACAGCACTCCCTTGACAATGCGCACCACTTTTCTGTTGTGTCTTATTTTGACATCCCTAAATTTGCCTGAATGCATCAGTACATGTCATACATTTGTTCTGTGTGGCAGTGACTGATTAGGCTACTAATTGTACACACTGGTAGAGTTGGATATGAGATTATGTAATTAGGTTACTGAATTTAGATGAACAATAGCATACACCTGAGTGTGTTATTATTTTAGTTATATTTGACAAATACAGTATGCCTATTTGCATAAATCAAGATCAACAAGAGACTGTATCTCAGGATTGTAATGAAAACTGATATTGAGATAGGCCTATAATCCGTCTGAAAACATTGTCCACATTTGTAGAACTGAACAGGTGTTCTAATCAATTCCAGACTAACCTGTCAGGTGATAACCAATTTTAGATGGCAGGCTAAAAAATAAATAAAAACAAAAATAAACCACGATTTTTATCCCTGCTATCGACTGATCTTGCGGTCTTTCATGCCGTTACAAAGCCAATCACTTATCCATCTAGATTGTCACTAATAGCTCGTGTCACTTTGACTATATTGACATTCCCGTGTGTTGGGTGTGTTTATCATCTCTTTTATTACGGAGGCTATAGCCTTATTATTCACTTTGATCTAATGACTCATGACACGACAGCGCCCGTGGGGAAGGGTGCGCGGTGGAACCCCGTTCCTCCCACGCCTCGCTCAGATCTCAGCAGATCAGCTCTCGCTCTATATCAGAGACTCTCCTCTCCTCGGACCCTCAGTGCAGAGGCGTCCCAACACGCGCTACGCACTCCTGCAGAGGAGAAGACCGGAGCGAGCACACACACACACACACACACACACACGCACATCTCAAATCAACGCCAAGCTTCGGTAGATGTACGTACACGCACATCTCGCCAGAATGAAGCTGGCGTTTGTCGTCTTTGTGGTCGCGTCTGTTGTTACAGGTAGGTAGTAGACCAGCTAAGCATTCTTTGTAAAAAGAAAAGCTAGATTTTACAGTAGTGAGCGCAACATGTTTCAGGACCATGGACGGAGACCGTTGGAAACTGTGTACGCGCTGCATTGCGCCGAGGTCCCGTCGGCCGTCACTTTAATATTTCTGTATTACACTGTCGTGTTGGAAATATAACTCATGCAATAGGCTATTATACTGAAACGATTCTTTTCCTTATCCTGCGCAGAGAATCTAGCGCTTCCAGTCCAAACAGACGAGAAGAAAGAAGACGTGGTATGTTTTTGGATGCACTTTTATAGCTAATTTCTTATAAACGAATTGTATAAAAGAAAAAGAGCAATACTTTTATTTTTATTTTATTACAGGTAAAACGATGTTTGATCGAAGTCTTATCCAAAGCGCTCTCCAAAACAGACACTCGCACGCTCGACCAGGAGTGTAAATATATTCTCCAAGCAGGTTTGTAACAAAAGCCGACCTTTTATTCTACATTTACGTGATTTCTGTCACGATAATAATGCCTTGCCTCTACCGGGCACTGATAGTAATTCAAACGCTGGAGGCGTTGAGATGAACTAAACGGTAATCGTCTGACTCATGCACTTTTGTAGTGTGGGTTGCCATGCATATCGAGAAGCATTCGTACAGTGATCATTTCGGGACGGTGTGGTTTGTTGACGCAGCACTCTACAGTTGGTCAGCGTTCCTTCAGCTCTACGAGCCAATAAAGATCAAAGCAAACCAGATGACAAATAGAATGCAATATGAGTCACCGTTTTCATATTCCAGGTCCTTCTCGTCTGTAAACAGACACTGTAGCATTCCCAGGCAGTTTGTTGTTAGTGATAAGACATTACGTCAAAATCACTAGCTTTAAATACCTGAGGGAAGCTAGCTGCCACCTATATATGGCATTTATTTTGCATCCACACAAACAACATCTCAATGGTTGCACTGCGTTCATTAGCCATATAGGGCTAAAGTTGGAGATTCACATTTACGGCATTTGGCAGACGCTTTCATCCAAAGCGATTCACATGTAGTACATTTGTCATTAGACAAATTAGCAGAGATGCTAATACTCCGCTGACCGTCCCTTCCTTTCTCCTCATCTAGGGGTCAAAAATGCCCCACTGGAGACAAAGGACGAGGAGAGGGAGCTCGGCGGTGAAGATGAGGAGGTCAAAGGGCACGGCGAGGTGTCGGACATCGAGGCATTCCTGAGGTCCGCAGACGAAGCCCGAGAGACCCTGGAGGGGGAACGCGGCCGTGAACCCTGGGACCCGGAGGAGGAAGGAGAAGGAGAACCCAGGGAGAAGAGGAGCAACTGGAGGGCGGGAAGACACTACCAGAGGAAACACAAACGAGGGGACGTCAATGAGGAGGAGGAGGAGGAGGGAGACGGAGGACAACGCAGCCAGGAATCTTGGGACATGGACGGCGAGGAGAAGGAGAAGAGAGGCTGGAGGGCCGGAAGGCACCACCAAAGAAGACACAAGCGCGATGAGGAGCTCTCTGATGAGGAACGGGAGGAGCCAGAGGAAGAACGGAGCCAGGAGTCCTTCGATCTCGAGGGCGACAGAGCCAAGAGAGAATGGAGGTCCGGCAGGCACCACCAAAGAAGACACAAGCGCGAAGAGGAGCTCTCCAACGACCCAGAAGAAGAGGAACGCAGCCAGGAATCATGGGATTTCAACGACGGGAGGGAAAAGAGAGACTGGAGGTCCGGCAGGCACCACCAAAGAAGACACAAGCGCGAAGAGGAGCTCTCCAACGACCCAGAAGAAGAGGAACG
>JAODUE010037315.1:0-20188 GCA_027564755.1 Amblyopsis hoosieri
TGAGCTGCAGATTCAAAAATGCTTGGGAAAATGTAGCTTCTGTGGACGCTACCGCACTACTTGACCAATTAAAGAGCTTCGCTACTGAAAAGCTATTTGATTCAGAAAACAGCGCTGCTACTGCCAAGCTACTCAGAAATGTAGTTTAGTATACTGCCCAACACTGGGTAATAGTCACATAGGTAGACATTCCAGAGGGGGTTAATACTTAACATAAACACAATGATGAGGTCTGTGTTCCAAGGTCATTAGAGTAATATATATGGCTTAAGGCCATCTAACACAAAGTATAACATAAATTGGTTAAGATATATAAAAGCAATAAGATAAGAATAAATTCTCAAACTAGTAAAAAACAATCATTATTCGAAGACAAATCTGGTCTTTGATGTTTTTAGTTATATTTGTTAAAAGAGTGAACTACTGTAAATGCCGGACAATACAGATACAAAAATTAATAAAAAACTCACTTCAATTGTTTTATGCAGTCATCTTCACAGTAATAGGCTGAAACATCAGAAGACAATATTTACAGTGATCAGTGTCTGCAGCATCATTTGAGTGTGGTGCTTATGCAGGCAGCAAGTGGTGAAAATACACCAGCTGGTCCATTTAAATGGCATAATGTCAATGTATTACAGTCCTGCCTCCCTGTCTAGAACACAGGGACAAACGTCTGCATGGCCATCATAATGCAACGTGTGTGTGTGTGTGTGTGTTTCACCTTGCTGCAGTAGGGACACTCTCCAAACACAACGTTGAAGCTCTGCCGGGTCGAAGGCAAGGCTCTGAGCCACTGGAGGAACACAGATGTGATTGGTTCACGCTCATGTTACCTATGGAGGTGTTTGAGTGCACTGGGTTCACAGACAGTCTAGCTGTCTCAGAGTGTTCAACCTGGCCCAAAGGTTGTGGGTTCGAGCCCCAGAGTTGGCCTTCTTGTAAGCCAACTGGGCAAGGTGCCTGACCCCTACCTGCCCCTAGCAACACTGACTATACTCTGACCCCTACCTTCCCCTAGCAACACTGACTGTACTGACCCCTCCCTGCCCCTAGCAACACTGACCCCTTTATATTTCTTGTTTGCATAATAACATCTTGGCTTGGTGTGTGTGTGTGCACGTGTGCCCACCTGGTACAGACAGGCCAGGTGAAAGGGCTGTCCACAGCGGGGGTCGTTGCACACCTGGTCAGGTATGGCAGCCTCCAGACGGTACGAGTAGCATATCCCACACTCCATGCTGAAGCTCTGTGGAGCACACACACACACACACAGTTACACACATATGCACGTACATGTTGAAGGGTAAGCTACATATCCCAACAACACAGATTTGTGTTTTTGGCTCCATGAATACAAGAAGCTCAAATTGGCTTGTGTGTGTGTGTGGGTGGTGCTTTTGGACAATAGACATCACCATTTTGTTAATTCGTTGTCATAAATTAGCTTATAACCATTAAGTGTTTTTATCTCGTGTTTAATATTCAGATGTAGCTCCACCAAATCGAGGTGGCGCTGCTTATTTATTTGAAAATGGCCTTCCCTTAATTGGCAGCCTCAGCTGTAAAGTGTGACCCAGCCCTCCAGATGAAGCTGGAGGCTAGGTCTAACACCTCCATATCAGCCCCTCCCCTCTGCATCTCTGTTTCAACATTCAAGCGCTCCCTGCTCTCTTTGAATGTTTCCTTAACGAAGCTCCGTATCCATCAAGAGAGAGAGAGAGGGGGGGAGGAGAGATAGATGGATAGATATTCAACATCTGGTCGACGCCACTTTCTCTCGCTCCTCCGAATGTTAATGAAGCTGAGGAATTAATCACCGTGGCGACAGCAGATAAACACGGGGGCCTTGTAACCTCGCCCGTAAGAGGAGGAGAAATGGCGTTAAAAAAGAAAGATAAACGATTGCGCGTGATTAAAGTGGAGCGGCGAGGAGTCTGCCATCTTTGTTATAATAACGATCCGATCTGTAAACAGCCCAATTAAGGAGGGGAGATTCGTTCCCACCCCTTGGAAAAAGGGGGAGGAAATACATTCTATGTGATCTGCCTCGTCCATACACGCTCTGAGGGAGGCGGCGGGGACGGGAAGGGGGCAAACCGTGTGATGTACAGATTTGTGGTGGGTGGCAGGTGACGGGAACTCTATCTCCAGCAGCTCCCGGAGGTTGTGCAGCATGCTGACGTCCGGGTTCCTGCCAGGCAGAGCAGACAGCTCCTTCACACACTAATTATACACATATGCAAATGAGCACAAACACTGGTTTCACCACTGGTTTGAGATGTGGGGGAGAACAAGCTAAACCACCACATCACCATCGCAGCACAGCGCTGGAGGTGCAGAGAGGTGTTGCATTCGCAGATGTAGAGCACAGTCTTAAAATGAGCTGCTTATGAGAAGGTTTTACCTATGTAATAAAAGCCTTTAGAAACACACACACACACACACACACACACACACACACACACACACACACACACACACACACACACACACACACACACACACGTAGCTGTCAGAGGGCATGCCGCATTTAGGCATCACCTAAGGTCATTCATGCTTTACTTACTGGTATGTAAAACTACCAGATGCTTGACTTCATACAGCCTTTATGAGATGAAACAAAAAAAACATTTAAAGCCTCTGTGTAAAGCAGTTTTGAGTTTGTCACACCACAGAAAAATATCATATTAACCACCCAGCCAAATTTGAATTAATAAAAAAGTCGGCAAGCATACAAAATTACATTTCCAAAGCGTGAGAATATAACCATCATTATCTGTTCTCAAGTGCCAGGGATGTGTCAGCAGAAGGTACTGTAACCACACACATTTATTATTATTATTTCTGCAATGAAGGCATAGCTAACAGACTGTAGGCTTTTGAAGGACAGTAGGCTAATAAACTTGCATTGGAGCAGGATAAATACTGAGCTAATTCGAACACTATGATTTTATATCCCCGAGGTGTTACGGGGAGGGGTATACAAATTAAGGGACCAGATACGTATCTAGTCCCCTGCTTTCTGGCCCTCCCAAAAAATCCTGAACAGAGAAATAATGAAATACAGTTTAACAGTCTAACTCTACAATACTAAATGGTTAACAGTGTTTTCACATGTAAAAGGAAGGATTTCTTACATATATAAAGTATTTCCAAGTAAATCTCTGTATTTGCTTTACACAATCTTAAAAGGTGACGTCATCATGCTGGAGAATGATTGATATTTACATTAGATCAAAACAACACCACCACTCCCTTACATTAATGTGGCGCTCAGAAGCTCTCAAGGCAGGGATAGTGTTTTGTGGTGCGGTCTGCACCACTTTGCGTTCCCATTTACAGAGCCAGGGCTGTGTTGGAACAACGGACTCATACAGGACGGGCAGTTAACGGTGGACTATCTTACAAATCGCCGACTCCGCCTTTAAACTTGTAATTTAATGAACTGTTAGTGGAAGAATAGTTACATGAACTCACCACTGATGCATGTTTCCATTCAGCTTGTTCCTTAATGGAGTCACCACTGTAACACAGAAACCCAATACATTGGATTAGTTCAATATTTTTTTTTTCTTCAATTTTTAAGATTTCTTAAAACCAAGACATACATACAAATGACATTCGATAACAATGAAACTTATGTTGTAAATCACAACAGGAAAACAGAGCCGAAAACATATATTTCACAATACTTTACAAAGAAACAATAAAATAAATAAAAAAAGATACAATAAATTGAAAAACCATGTCATAATGGGAATACATTACAGAGACAAAATACCTTTTCTACCTGACCTGTTCTTTTATTTGGACAATGTCGGTTTCTTTTTCCGTCAGGATATAATCCTTGATGGCAGACATAACTAAATTCAACAGCGCCTCTGGTGGGGGGATACGTTTCTTAAAAACCAAGAGATTCCTGGATTTCCAAATTCCCTCTTACACAAGTAATCACTATCCACCAACGTCTAACGGCTCCAGATGGTTTTACTTGTAAGTTACCATATGCTATCTCTTGGTAACTGCTTGGGGCCATGTGAAGGTCTGCCAGCCATTGGGCCACCACTGACCACACTTGTCTAGCAACATTACAACTCCAAAAAACACGTTTAACTGTTTCTTCCTCCCCACAGCCGAGTGTTGGACACATTTGACTATGTGAACAATTCCTATTCTTTATGACGACTCTTGTTGGTAAGATATTATGCACCTTTTGCCACAACAGGTCTTTATGGGTGTTTGTTAACCCTTTTTCATTTACATTGCTCCATAACATTTTACAATGGACTTCCGAGTAGCAGGCCCACTGGGATCATCCTAACTTTTCGACGGCCTGTCTGGTAATGTCAACATTTAGTATTTGTTTTATTCCTGTTCCAATTATCTTTAGGACTTCCCTGTAAATTTTAGGGCAACTTTCTGCGTTTGGCAAGTAGAGTTGAGGTCTTTTTCCCCATGCCCTCAAGATTTTTTTGTCCTACCCAGAATCTGGCCAGGTAGGCCCTGGGGTGCTCAATTTTACTAGCCTGGCATTGGATTAGTCCACAAGACAAACAGAGCACTGATGAGCTAAAAGGCCTGAACATGTGGCTGTTGTATAATGAGTTGTCAATCACAGTTTCTTAACAGTATCTTCTGATGTTTTCCGTTAGCCTCATGCCAGTATCCAAGCGCCACTCCATCATTAGTGAAGACTGTCTCTGCCTCGTCGTGTCCATAACATTACACCTGGTGCAATCAGAAAGTCTCCAGTGGACAGCTGACTGTCAGATATAAAACATGATTGTTTTCTGTTCCCTAGGCGAGCTTCTCCACCTTCTCTTCTCTCACACGCACAGCGTTTGTTATTCCTACATGCAAAAAGCAATATTTGCACGGGACCCCATGCATTCGAGGGGTCGCCGCCCGTCTACCGTCTTGGCGGCTCGAGTGGGCACGTTTAATATATCTCTGAGTACCGCTGCTAGGCAACTGCCCGGCGCCAGGTGACCTCCGGATTTAATGGGAACAGCGGCCAACCGCTGGCACAGACATAGTGCGCTCTGTCGCCCCCTGGTGTGCTATTCGGTCAGCGTGTCTGACAAGAGAAGTCTCGCTCACCCGATCAGACGACAAAAGCTTCTGCCCTCAGTGGTGGGCAGCAGTGCTTAGTTACCCCTAGCTACTAGCTAGCCTTGTCAGGACACCCTGGGCAGATCCACTTTGCCTCCACCATCAGTTTGGACAGGCTTTGTGTTGTTGCGCTTCAGCCAGAACCACCAGTGGCTCTGACCAATCAGTGCTGTACTGGCAGCTGCACGGGCGTAGTGTAGGCGGGACGTTAACCGGCGGTTATAGACAAGCAGAGTCAGTTCATCCGATCACCAGCCAAGTATTTTCTGAAAGTGCCTTTCCTTTTCTAAACAGATTCAACGGACAGATTCCCAGATGGTTTTGTGAAACCACAGAACCTGTGTGTGTGTGTGTGTGTGTGTGTGTGTGTGTGTGTGTGTGTGTGTGTGTGTGTGGGGGGGGGGGGACCCCCCCCCGACTGTCCCACAGCCCATCCTTCCCACCATGATCTGCTCCCAGCAGGCAGCTCTCTGGGAACATCTTGGGGTGTCTAGGATCCACCTCCAGCTTGATGGACACGTTGTTTCCTGTGCACACACACACACGCACACACACCTTATTAGTTTAGAGCAGGGACAGTTTCATTGTGGATGCGTAACAATATCACATAAGATTAAATATGCAACCCACCCGTCTTATGTGACGGATGGAATGAAGAGGCTGAGACTAAGGGCTAACTAGCATTAGGTCTAAAGCTAGTTAGCATTACACGCCAACCAGCATTAGGTCTAAAGCTAGTTAGCATTACACGCTAACTAGCATTAGGTCTAAAGCTAGTTAGCATTACACGCCAACCAGCAGCGCTCCAGAGTACCGATAGCGATCCGCCTCATGGTGTCGGCCCGGCTGGGTTTCTCAGGCTCCAGGACCCAGGACTGGCTGTCGATCTCATCCAACACGTCCCAGAACTCTGCCAGGGACTCCAGAACCAGCAAGAACTGACTGTGCAGCTGCCCCAGTGTACTCTGGAGGAACAGAACCCAACAGAACATCATGACCCCAATGATAAAACCACACAGTACAGCTAAAGTATTAAGTCCCACAGTGGGTACAGTTACAGCGTAAAGACCCACAGTGGGTACAGATACAATATAAAGACCCACATTGAGTACAGTTACAGTATAAAGACCTACAGTGATACAGTTACAGTATAAAGACCCACAGTGATACAGCTACAGTATTAAGACCCACAGTGATACAGTTACAGTATAAAGACCCACAGTGATACAGCTACAGTATTAAGACCTACAGTGGGTACAGTTGTTGGGGATCAGCTACCCTGCCCCGCCAAAGTGCTACATATTTCCAAATCTTTAGTGATGATGCATAGAGGTGTATTATTAGTTGACAGAGGTATTAATTTTTACCCACGCTATTAGACATTAGACACGTTACCTTTGTGTAGTGCTTAACAAGCCTTTATGAGCAACCGACGTCATGCAGTAAAACTCCCAGCGCTAGTTTGAATAAAAGCTAAACATTAACAGCTTGCATAAGTGTGGGTTGCAATGGTGGAGGGTCTGCAGGCCACGTTAATCAGAAACATAAAATAACACCTGTCTTGTCTTGCAGTTAAACTCAGTGTTGCTGGTTTCTTTAGTGAATCGCCATCAACCTTCAGTACTGGAGTAAAACGCCACTGTTTAGTTTTGTTTTTTCCAAGCACCTAATGTGCTGCGGTTTAGAAGCGTCCCACTTAAGCCAACCTGTGTATATCTAAATTGGCCGATAGTAGTTATAGATTGAACTGAAGGCGCACACACACACACACACACACACACACACACACACACACACACACACACACACACACACAGGGGGAGAGGTAGAGTCTAACAGGCCGACAGAGGTGTGAGAAGAGATAGAATGAGGAGGAGAGCGAAAAAATAAAATGAACCAAAAATTCCGGGTCATTGTGCCAGCACGGTGCACACAATTAAGCATGGTCCAGGTGCAGAAGCCCCTGCAATTACAGCCCAATTAATGCCAGTGGCACGATGACGGCTCCACCGTTTAGCCGAGCTGGGCCGAGACCACTTGGAAAACAAGAAGAGCTGCTAATTGATTTCCTGCGTTAACAGAGTGGCAGACGCACAACAGAGGGAGGAGAGCAGAGGAGGCTTCTCATTAAAGGTGGAGTCAGCGAATGTACAATTCAGCACCGGCAGGTGCTCGATTGTTTTGTGTGCGCGCCTTGTAGTTACACAGCCTTGGCTCTGTAAATGGGAACACAAAAAGTGGTGCAGACTGCACCACACAACACTATCCCAGCCTTGGCAATGTGTGTGTGTGTGTATGTGGGGCGGGGGGATCTTATATGGGAGCAGCTTATAGCATTGAAAGGTGAGGTGTATTTGTTTTGATGAAGTTCAAATATAAAGTCTTTCTCCAGCATCCCTGACTTTAAGTACATCTATTGGTTTGTGAAGAGATCACTGGGAGGGGAGATCTTTTCTTACTGCCAGACGTGTTTAACAAGGAACCACTGCATCTACCAGCTGCATTTAGGGGAACACGGTAGCCCAGTGAAGGTCCCGGGTTCGAACCCTGGTCGTCCCGGCTTCTCTGTGTGGAGTTCTCCCCGTGTCTGCATGGGTTTTCTCCGGGATCCCGTTTCCCCCACTATCTAAAAACATGTCGGGTTCACCCTCCAGTCAGTGCCGTTCGAGCAGTGACACTGGCTTCTATCTGAAGTCGGTCCCCGGGCGCTGCGTGGTCTTGTTTGCGAGTGAGGGGATATTGGACTCGCGAGGGGACATTGGGTTGGCCGGAGCAGCGGGAGCGGTATCGCTTTACCGCACCGTGGTGACGAAAAGAGAGCTGAGCCGGAAGGCAAAGCTCTCGATCTTCCGGGCAAATTTTCAATCCTACCCTCACCTATGGTCATGAAGGGTGGGTCATGACCGAAAGACCTAGATCACGGGTACAAGTGGCCGAAATGGGTTTTCTCAAGAGGGTGGCTGGCTTCTCCCTTAGAGATAGGGTGAGAAACAGATACAGAAAAATAATATTTGTTGTCAATTCACCATTAATTTAGCCATTTCTTGATTTCATACGTTTACCTGGCTTAAAATTGTATCTTAAATTCATGAATAATACATTCAATACAAATGTATAAAATCGGCCAAACCCCCTCCCCAGATCAGTGTATCACTACCACCGTGTGTGTGTGTGTGTGTGTGTGTGTGTGTGTGTCAGGGGCCTGATGCCTTACGTAGCACGTGTGTGTGTGAAGGCATTACCGTGACGACGCCCCCAAAAAACAACAGCAGCAAAGCTTTACTTAAACGCACAATGAATCCGTCAGCCGTATTAACAGTCTAGTGCACGCTTATCATACGGCGCGCACGCACAGACACACACACACAGCAGCTGGGCAATGCTTGTGCTGAGACAGGCTCTATGGCAAACATCAATCAGGTAGCGGTCTCTCTCACTCCATCACACTATAGTGCAGCCTCTTTATTAGCGCGCGCGCACGCACACACACACACACACACACACACACACACACTCCTGTTGTGCTCAAACACATCTTGGAGCTGGCACAGAACAGCCAATAATTACTCATTCAAATGAACATGTCACACATACACAATACACTGAATGCCATCAAAGACACGTGCGCGTGTGTGTGCATGTGCCCATGTACGTGCGTGCGTGCAGCACACATCCATCAGCAGCCCAGCAGGCAGACAAGCGCCATACGGTGGCTCCGTTCACACACACACACACACACACACACACACACACACACACACACACGCACGCACGAGGAAGGGGGCAACCACTCATGTGCCCTCCTCACCAGTAGGGGCAGTAGAACGATATCACTGATGGGGACACGAGCAGGCAAACAGACAACCAAGAGGTCAGAGGACAACGAGAAACAGTGTTATTCATTATTTTATTTATTATTTGGAGTGAGAGAAGAAATTGTTTTTTTTCTGATTTACAAATACACCAGAATGTTAATATTTTGTAATGACATAATAAAGTATATATAAGTGTGTGTGTGTGTGTGTGCGTGTGTGTGTACCTGTGGCGTCCAGGCCAGGACCAGAGGGATGGGGAGGTCCGCTGAGCTCTCAGGGGGATCAATGGGGTGCTAGAGGAGGAGGGGTTGTCAGTATCACCATAGCAACCGCTAGCCTTTAGATCATAACTAACTGCCTTTGTTTCTACATGTGGTTCCAACAACATGCTCGAAGATACTGGAATAATACGACGGAGCGCTGTGATGCATTTTAATGGCAGCAAACATTGAACGCTTCCGGTCTCTTAAGTGGGCGTGTCACCAAAGGCATTCTGCTGTGGAGGCTGATGTAGGCAGCGCCCAGACAGATACATCTCCCATGACAGATACATCTACGCACGGACTGGAACAAAGTCAGTTTAGCTCAAAACTGTTTCCTGCAGAAATACTGTTGTGGCCTCAGATTGATCGTAGGTACTTGGGATGTAATATGCTCACAATAGGTCTACTCCCAGTACGACGCAAATGACCGTAGACAATCGCCAGTGGAGCGTGTCCAGACCCTTGTTCACCAAGTGCATTGTGGGTCCGATCGCACCAGGCTGCCTTTCCTTTGATCGATTGACACTGAGCCTACAGCACATAATATACATCTCGTCTGTCTGCTTGCGCGACACACCTATGGCATGCTGAAGACTGTGTGGTTGGTGTGTGGTGTGATACCTACCACCCCCCCCTCCCCTTCCCCATCATCTGGACCACATTTTGCCCACAGCGGGCGGCCTGCCATGCCCCTCCGAGCCACGTGGGGGGGCTCTGACCCACATCTCAGGGCAGGCAGATGCCAGGCACTGATACACTGAGAGTCACACTGAGTCGTCCCAGGAGACTTGAGCGCTTGGAGCCTGACTTGAGTCATTGTGACTGTGTGTTGCCTACAACTGAGGTCTGCACAGAGCTTGTATCTGCTCTCCCCAGATGTATTACTGCAGCTGCACAACCTGGTTTACATACTTTGCTGCCATTCTTTTTACATTTCCTAATCCTGAGTGTGTGTGTGTGTGTATGTGCGTGACTGCTCAACATCAAACTCTACTGGCCATGTGCTGATATTACGGCCGGCCAGGTCACTTTTGAGAAATTGTTTTTTTCATGTTTGTCTTTGTGTAGGTGTGCGTGAGCTCGCTTGCGCGTGTTTCTTACCCCGGGCTTCAGTCTCACGGTGAGTGTGTGTTCCCTGCCCGAGACATCGTCAGCTCTCAGCCTCAGCGTACGGAACTCTGTATCTATGAACAGCAGCCTGAGGATGCGCGTACACACACACACACACACACAGATACAGATGTCCGTGAGCTGCTATGACGACGTGGCCACGGCCCATGGTCAAGCCGTCGGGCAGCGCTGAGACAACATCTCTGCCGACTGCTCTAACAAATGTACTAAGGTGCTTCACTTAACCTAGGGGTCTGCAACCTTTGCTATCAAAAGAGCCATTTGTGCCCAAAATCTTTTATATTTATCCGTTTGGAGATGCAGAAAATATTATACTTAGCCTATCAATCCATTATAGTTAGCCTATCAACATTACAAATATATCTAAATGAGAATTCATTCACATGCTACAAAGATTTTGTGTAAATGAAGCCCTCAATTGCCAATTTCCAGTGACCTGAAACCAGAACATACCAAAATACTAGCCTATACCCAGCTACTGTGCACTAACAATCCCATCCCAGAGACCGGATGCAACATTTGCGTGCATCTCCCTTTAAGACCGAATAATATGCGAGCACGTTTTAGATTTGGTTTGTTTTCAAGATGGATTAAATTAATTGTTATTTACTGAAATACACGCAGGGAAGCTAAATGCATTTTAAGCATTTGTGTAGCCTCGCAGAGCCAGCCTTAGGTAAAGTCTAGGACACAGCGCTGGCTATCTGCACCAAGAGCCGCCTACTTGACAGGACATCAGCACATCAACCAACTACGTCAGTGACAAAGTTGGACGATACATTTATACAGAGGAATTTGTTGAGAAACTTACCAACTTGACCCTGGCTGTTGGCAGGTATTGTTCTGTTAGATAAGTAGGCTATTGTTAGTGCTTAAAATACGTAAACTGAAATTAATAAATAAAGCAGCACTACTGTTGCACCGGAATTACAGACTTGAGACAATGAAGATGTACTTCTCAATTTCGGAAAGCGCTGTTGAGTTTACAGGGGTCTATGCATCAGACGTTCAGCACAGAGTTGCTTATGTGATGTAGTGCTAATGGACGGAAGAGGCTGAGACTAGCATTTGTGTGGACCTGCAAAAAACCTTTCCACAGTCAATGCTGAAGGTTGAAGGTCTAGTCTGCATGATGGGCGTGGCAATGACACCAAACAGACAAAAACAACAATGAAGACCCTGAGTGATTGTGATGTGACTGCTGACGCTCACTGGCTGAGAGTGACACGCATGTTTTACGAGGATTACAGCAAGCTTGACTGATTTCACAATAACTGTAGACGGGGAAATACCCATTATTTCCCACGCTGGAGCCAAACTCCGCCCATAATAATAATTATGGTAAAAAAATGACGATGCTGAAAATGACGCTATCGTAAAACATTTATAATATAGACTAATAAATAGTACTGTTGGCCAAATGTGTATATTCTCTCCATTTATCTTTTTTCTATTCATGTTCATGGTGATTAGGGCAAAGGCATATTACTCCCAGTGAAAGCTAAAGGCATAATCTTTTTATTTCATGTTTCTATCTGCTACAGAGGCTGAGAAATAACAGTTTTAGTGAACATTGACAATTCTGTCAGGTTTTTAAGAAAACCCTCAGGTTTCAGGGGGTTGTTTTCAAACCGCTGCCTTAGGCCTTAGAATGCTTTTACAGAGGGCTCCATAGGTCTCAACGGGTTAAAAGGTGACATATGTGCACAAACCCAATTAAAAAAGGTGAAGTCAGCGATGCTGCAAAGCTTGTGGATGTTTGTACTTGATGAAAACAAAGACAGCTCTCCCATCGATGCCATAGGCTGCTCCCTCAGAAGCTCTGCTCCCCACACGAGGAGGCCGGGAGTGTTACAAATATATGACAAATAAAACACGTGAAAATAACGGCAGTAAAAGTCCTCCAGGCTCCTGACCTCCATTTTAAAAGCCACTACTACATGGAGGAAGAAGCCCCCCATGCTGCCGTCAGACTAGTCTCAGCCTCTTCCGTCCATCAGCACTACGCAACGTAAGCAACTCTGTGCTGAATGTCTGATACATTAGCCCCTCGTAAGCTCGACTCAAGACTCTCAGACTTTCTGAAAGGGATTCTGTCGAGGTCTCATACTGTCACTCAGTACAGTATGGATCTGTCATTTCCGGTGCGACGATAGCTCAGTGCTACATTTACTCATTTAAAATGTTAGATTTATTTTAAGCAGTAACCGTAGCCAACTAATTTTACAGATTTACCTGACCTGTAAACAGCCACAGTCCTGCAGTTTAGTTTCCCAACAAATTCCTCATTGTAAATGTAACGTCAGACTTGGTAATGGAGTTAAGTAGTAATCGTGCATGTCAATCAAAAGGCCTCTCCTGTCAAGTAGGCAGGTCTTGATGCAGTTATCCAGCGCTGCGTCCCAGACCTTACGCAGTAAAGGCTGGCTCTGCCAACACTGGGTACTTGTACAGTTGAGTGGGGAATGAGAGACCTGTCTGAGACAAAGGCTTTACATACATTTACACACGGTAATGGACTGAGCTCTGTGCTGGGGAAACGTTGCTGTTTCTCTGACATGGATTTGCCCAGTGTGTTTGAGCAACGGGTTGGTGCCTATGGATTCCATTGGCCGCAATGGAATCAAGGCCAACAGTGACCCACATGTGCCATCGGTTAAACTGCTCAAATGCATGTTTCAAACATCACATCAGATATCCACACAGAAACACATTTAGCAGATAAATATCCACAAGCTTCATTTTCTGCCCACCCCCAGTTTCTCATGTCTGTATCTCCCACAGCATCTGTATCTTCAGACACAGACTACACCAGGACCAATCTGCCCCCGCCCCACCACTCCTAGGGTAACGCCAGGCAACCGCTTGGAAATCAACCCAAAGTGGCCAGAAATAGATTGTGTGTAGTTCTGTGATGTTGGTGCGTGCACGTGAGCGTCAGCTAACACTGCTGTGGCACTAATCAACAATCTATGCATGTCATCTAGACCTGAGACGGTGATGACAAAGCTGCTCTTATCAGAACATCGCCTTCACGTCACTATCCCCCCATCTCCTCTCCTCTGGGGTCTCCCGCCCAGGGAGCCAGGGGCAGGCTGACGTGATGGAAACAGTCAGATGCCTGCTGGGCAGACAGATGAGAACATCGCATCTGCAACTCTTACACCCCTGCATGGGACACATCCGACGTGTGTGTGATTACTGAGTGATGGAGGCCAGCAAGCAGCCACACTATGAGATTTTAATTTGGTTTAGCATAGTTTTCCTTATAGCCCATTCCGAAAAATAAACACACAGTAGAAGGCAAACAGCCCTGGATATGTATTCACCTTACTGCCAATGTAAAGCCTAACAAAGAGGGACTTTCACAGAAGATTGAGCCTGGAAATTATTTCCTTTGCTCCTAACTTGGACATTGGCATGCTAATCTGCTGCTAGCTGTCCTTATTCAATAGTTCAACAAACATTATTGCACATCCGTTGAGCAGATGTGTGTGAAACAAACTGTTTTTTCTGACACCTGCCGTTATTGAACGCAGCAATCTGCAAATTCCTCCACACAAAAAACCTGTTGCGCTCACGCCAGCAGAACCACTGTATCCTAGCGACACACGGAATACCCACCAGGTCGTGCCCACGCTAACGATACGATCGGTGTAATGTACTTTAAACACTAAGTCATCCAGGAAGTATGTTTCACACTGACAAACGCAGCCTAACGCATATGTACTTGAACGCACGCGCCGTTTAGCTAACGCATGTTACACCACCTCTGCCTCATAACGACGACAGTATCGGTCTCCAGCCTTCAGACCGAAGCCCCCGGCAACAGACCAAGCAGCTGCCAGCAAACCCTTCAGAACTGCACCAAGGTCAGGGAATGAGAACATCACTGTGTTGTTCATTACTTCATTTCAACCTTATTCAAGTGAACGGTTAGGACGGAGCACCCTATGGCATTGAAGGGAGAGGCTTTTTTTTAATCTATTACAAACATTATCAAATATCTAACATATTGATCTTCTTTCTGGAATGTGTGTGTGTGTGTGTGTGTGTGTGTGTGTGCGCGTGCGTGAGATAATCTGTGTGTGAGTGGGTGAATGTCTGTGTGAGTGGGTGAATGAGTGAATGTGTGGTTGAATGGGTGAATCTGTGTGTGTGTGTGAGTGTGTATATGGGTTGGTGAATGTGTGTGTGTGTGTGTGTGTGTGTGAATGAATGGGTGAATCTGTGTGTTTGTGTGTGTGGATGAATGTGTATGTGAGTGGGTGAATGAGTGGTTGAACAGGTGAATCTGTGTGTGTGTGAGTGGATGAATGTGTAAATGTGTGGCAGAGCTGTACAGTGCTCTGGGTGGCCTGTATGTTAGAAAAACGTGTATAAAAGCAGTCCATGCATCTGAGCCAGGCACCTGGATCCACCCGTCTGGGGGATAGGACTAATACACAGTTAACCAAGCCAATAATGAAGACATTACTAGTCAAACCTGAGAGCTTTGATTAATAGCTCTGGCTTTATAATTAGAAATAGGCCATAATGGACTCTTCTATCCAAAGCGACTGTAATTGTACAATTCTACATTTTAATTGAGCAGAGGTGTTGATTGAGGTGTTAAGACTTACACTCAAGGAAGCTTACATGTACTGTAGGCTAACTACGAGGCTCGTGGGCCCCATGAGCATCCAGCTGGGGGTCCAACACCCAGGCCAGCGGACTACCCTCCAGGCTCCATCGGGCCTTACCTGTCCCAGCCAAGGCTCTCGATCTCAGAGACGAGCTGAGAGTAGTAGCGTGGGGCAGGTGTGGAGAGGATCCTGGGACAGCGGGAGACAGCTACTTCCTGCAAAAGCAGCAACATCGTGTGACTACTGAACCACTGCCAACACACGCACGCACGCACCATGAAGCAAGGCCAGTGCAAAAACCAGAACGCTGCCTGTGTGATGCGAGGGAGTGTGTGTGTGTGTGCGTGCGTGCGTGCGTGCGGTCATTACATGTGCGATCCATCTACCTAGGCTCCATCACGTGTACAAGTGTCACGCACAGCGGAGGCTATTGATAACGGCCGGAGGTGCCCATTACTCTCCGTTATGAGATGGCCCGTGTCAGCGCGACCGCGCTACTGTGTGTGTGTGTGTGCTCGTGTGTTAGAGGCTCACCAGAATGGTCTTCAGCTCCAGAATGAAACCGGCGAGATCAGCAGAGTGCCGCAGCCTCTTTAAGACAGCCATCGTACGAGAGAGAGAGAGCAGACGTGTTTGAGTTGAGGCATAATGAAGCGATGGTGTCTTTTCATTCTACTTTCATCCCTTTTTAATCCAGCCAACCATTCAAATCAAGCAGACTCAGTGATTAATGGATGCTGGCGCTAGCTTTAATAATTAATATTAGCTTAGAGGCTGTGAAAATAATGAACTTTGCAGCCTGGGGTGAAATATCAATCTCATCCAAATAACCCCGAGGAGCCACATAACAAATAGGGACATTTTCCTGGTGATGTTAATTAAACAGTTCGGAGAAAAATACAGATACTTTTTCCCCCCTCTCTCTTCTAAGGAAGGCAGACTGACTGGACGTATTACACATGAACATAACCGACACTGGGATACCTGCTTGACCGTGTCCTCCTGTCCATGCAACAGGTGTTTCAGCTGCCAGCTGCAGTATAGCCTACAACAACAGCACAATAAGTCTACGTTATACCGTATGCTACAAACTTAAGGACGTGCGTCAGTGCTAACGTAGACTACAGTACGTTATGAAGATAGTCAAGTTCAGAAGAGACACGCACTTTGCCTGTTTGAGTTGGTGATCCGGTGGCAGAACTATTCTCATTCTGAAATCGCGGTCCTGTGAAAGGAGAGCGTATTATTGAACAGTAGACTACTGTAGGCTACCGTAGTACGTTAAGGTACTACTACTACCAGTCAAGAATGCTAACGAATTAGCCAGTGCATCTACATATTGATCCGAGAGACAGTGAGTTACCTGGACTGTAATAAAGCCGTCAAATATCGTTTTCTCCTTGTTTAGGGGTAAAAGCAGCGGGTTGTCGTTCAGTAGTGAACTTGCCATGATACTTCTGACGTGTGTCAAATTCAGATGCTGGCGGGAATAGCAGCACACGCACACTACGGATGAAACCACGTGATCACCTTCGTTGGTCTTTCGGTAACCTCCGCTTGTCACGTGTTTTCAACCACAATGTCCCTGGCTGCAAACCATTTTACTTTGTAAAATATATTTGAGGAGCTGTACATTCATAACAGGGAGGAAAAATAAGAAGAAGTAATAACAGGCTCCCAATGACAACGCCTTTACAACAGGGTGCAATAAGTGTGTTTTGTAAGTTAATTATTTCCCGCGAACCGAAGTAAAAACAGTTTTCGTCAAACGGGGGTGTGGCTTCAACGTCCAATCAGAGGATGTTGAATAAATTATCAGTCGGTTCTTGCTGTTAACCTGACATGCCAGATGAATGGTTGTCACAAGTCCATCTGGGAGCCGTACATTGAAACTGTTTGTGAACGGCTAACCTGACATGCCAGAGGAATGGTTGTCACAAGTCCATCTGTGAGCCGTACATTGAAACTGCTTGTGAATGGTTATACTTTGAAAACAATACTTGGCAGTAGATTGGATGAACCATCTTTCCAGACTTATTCTCATGGCGAAATTAAACTGAAGCTCGCGAGATCGGGATGGTCTCCCGAGGCTAACTTTCTGTAGCCTACATTACAATGCATTCTTAAATATTTTTCCAAAAAATAAAAACTGGTTTTGTGTGTTTAATTGCTGTTTAGGCCTACTATTTTTTAAGATGTAATCTAAATCAGCTAAACTAAACAAAGTAGCTACTGAACTGTGACGAGACACATGAGTAGCCTACTGATGTTAATTGTTGACGAAATTCCCATTTTTATAAAGAAAATCAACATTTTATGGGTTGAAAATGTCAACGTGCCATTTCTGTTTAAACTCCTCCAAGGCCCTTGCTGACATAACATAAATAGTATATAATAGGCTATTATTATATACCCATAACTCACCCTTGTAGCCTAGGCCTGTATGTGAAGCGTATAGGGTATGTTAACGTTGATGTAAAGCAAACAGATGACATTACCATCATAGCCCACCAATTCACTAATTTGTATGCATATTTTAGTTTTGCTAACTTGGCTCTGCCCGGCTATTGCTCTAAGATAAATTGCTAAGATTTATGGCAAGCCATTATGACATTTATTCTCCAAGACTTACTAGTATCTATTTATTAGTATCTATTTATTAGATGCTAATAAATATATATAATAGATACTAGTATCTATTACATTAGTTACTAGTATCTATTCCATTAGTTACTAGTATCTAATCGAATAGTTACTAGTATCTATTCCATTAGTTACTATTATCTATTCCATTAGTTACTAGTATCTAATGGAATAGTTACTAGTATCTATTCCATTAGTTACTAGTATCTAATGGAATAGTTACTAGTATCTATTCTTTAGATAGTGTCGTGATTTGAGTGCTTGATTCCCAGCCAAAAGGTTATGGGTTTGATCCTTAAAAGACTGTCCATACCTGCCCAGACAAGGTGCCATAACCCCTATCTGCAGCTGCACACACAGTGTAGGCTACTCACGGTGTGCTGTAGTAGGTATATGCTACCTGGTTGTACTGAATCAGAGCAGGACGTGGATACGGCTCTATCTCTCACCAAAACAATATTGTGCGACGACCATGTGTTGATGATATGGGATATACAGTCAGTATTCTGTGAACACTGTAGCCTAGAGCAGGGGTTCCCAAACTTGTTTGTGCCAAGACCCACCTAGAGAGGACAAATCTATTTAGAGACCCACCAAATACCAAGTACCGGTAACATCATTTTTAAAAACCTATATCCATATTATCTAATGCTATACCTGTGTGTGCGTGTGTGCGCCAAATAGTTTTGAGCAGAGCGCTCCAGAATCTATGGCGTGCATGCAGCTAAACTGGATTTCATCCAATCAGGAACAAGTAAGCTATTTTGCCACAACCTTACTCACAACCAATGAGTGGAACAACGCATAAGTGAAGCGTGGAAGCCTTTCATTTATATTCTTCATTCATTCAATGGGCACCTGCAATATTCGTGACCCACTCACTCCCAGTCAGTGACCCATCTGTGGGTCCCGACCCACAGTTTGAAAACCGCTGGCCTGTAGGACACTTTTTAGTCAGTTAGAGAGAGTTTCTTAAATATTTGCTGGTATAACATATTATGGACTATGATTATAGATATGGTAGATGCTGTATTCTAGATATTATTATAATGAAAATGTGTTTTCATCATGATACAGTCTGGAAAGCATTAACCCTGCTTGAACGCTAAGTGAAATGCCAAGTGATCACGTTAATCATGGCATTTGGCTTTGTCTTTTACACGACCCTCACTTTGCTGGTTTATAGCTGCCAAAAGCTAAATGTGATTACTGTCCAATCGAAGCACAATGGCTATAAAAGCAGCCTCTTTTACACTCCAACAAGGCAGACTTGTCCTTCAGCTGCTGTCCGTTACACTAACCTACTTATACCCTGAGGATCGAACAGATTTGTGATTATATAGGCTACAGATATAGCAAGTGTGGCAGGGTATTTGTCACCACACAATGCCGGGGGAGATTGATTTGTTTGTCACCCACCTGGCTTTAAAGTAGTAGAAAATCAGGCTGATGCAAATAGAGAGACACACTGAAACGTCTCACAAACAATAGAGCGACACTCCTATTGTTTTTCTCGTTCGCACATCTGTTTCAGAGGGATGTCTGCGGCTTTGTGTGGTGACGCGCGTCGTGTTCAAATGACCGCCGAATGAATATACTATAGGCTACGTGTTGTCACCGACAGACGCGGTGAGTGTTCAATGTCCCTTTGCTGTTTGAGGGGAAAAGGAACAATTTGACGTGCTTTTTTTTGTTGCTGCCAATGCGTCTCAATAGGCTGCAACCGCATGCCAACAGAGAGGGAGAGAGCGAGAGGGAAGGCACATTCTCTCTCTCACCATATCTCTACCCCCCCTCCCCCTTCGCCCCTCTCTCTCTCCCTCTCGCTCTCGCACTCTCTGTCATGGATAGAAAATGTGCAAGCGTGCGACGCGACCGGCTTCACGGCGACCCGAAAGCAAGAAAGCGTTGACAAATGTGAGCGGCCGAGGATAGCAAGGGGCAGATGCACAGGCGGTGAGCTCGCTCTCGTCTATTCTCTACCCCCCCCCCCCTCCCATCTCTACCTCTCCCTCTCTCTCTCTCCCTCTCTCTTCCTCTCCTGCCTATAGAGCGCCGGGCTCTGACTGGAAGAGGGAAGAGGACTGATCTATGGTGCTTTGTCTGTCATCGGCCACGGTCAGTTCTCTGGAATTCAATTGGCTGGAACTACACCGGTGTGGGTCCTGCGCCCTCTCTCTCTCTCCCTCTCTCTCTCTCTCTCTCTCTCTCGCTCTCTCTCTCTCTCTCTCTCTCTCGCTCTCTCTCTCTCTCTCTCGCTCTATATCTCATTTTTTTCACTTGAGACGGCTGTGCCTTGTCCAATGTTGCTTAAAAAAAAAAAAACATCTTTCTTGCTGGCCTTTCATGGCACTTTGCATGCATCTGAATGATAATAGGACATATTGTTCCCTGCTGCGGTGACTGATGTAATGGCTTGACGGGGGGAAAATGCATTAATGGCATTTAGGAATGTTTTCGCTGCAAATTATTCATTTTTTTTGTTGTTGTCTTTGTTCATTATGCATGCGGATTCTCTGCATAATTGTGTTTTAGTATCGTTTATGCTATCATAGAATCATTTAGCTTTGTAATTTGGTCTTCCGTTGCATATATA
>JAODUE010037346.1:0-20185 GCA_027564755.1 Amblyopsis hoosieri
GTGTGTGTGTGTGTGTGTGTGTGTGTGTGTGTGTGTGTGTGTGTGTGTGTGTGTGTGTGTGTGTGTGTGTAATATGTGTTTTTTTTTTTATATTCATTCATTAATTAATTAATTCATTCAAATTGCCCACCAAGCACTTCCTGGAACTATTTTTCACCTCTCCATGTATAGACAATTTCGAACTTCTGTTGGCGTAACTCTGTTCTCTCTATGGCTCTGGCTCCGTTGAGCTGCTCTGGTTAGTGGAAATAATCCTGTGTGTTTATTACCCGATAAAGCTCTGACTCTGTTATTGTGTGGTGAGCACTGATCATTGTCACAAAGAGCAGCAGACAGTGTTCAGACACATTCCACAGAAGAGGGCATGACCTTGTTGAGCTCTCTAGGTTTTTCTCCTAGGTTGATCTCTAGTAGGCTAGCATGTTCAACTGTAGTAATTCATCCCCCATGTTCTACTGTACTCCTCATGATCAAATGTCTGTTACAGAGAACACCAATTGGACCAGACGGCTTGCAGACAGACAGTGTGTGTTGTGTTTTCCGTTTCACGTTCAGATGTTAATTGGTTCCAGTTGTCTCTTAGAAAGCTACATTATTATAATAGCAATCTATCCATCTTAATCCGTCTGCCTTCATGAGAAAGCTGCAATACAATTAAATGAGAAACTTGGTTAAGATCACAAATGTAATCAACATAAAACCCAAGAGTAGGCCCTATGGTCTAGCTTTTTTACATTTTTTATTGCACTGCCACAATATTATTGCAATAAATGTTTTTGATGTACTGTACGTACGTGACAGGAAGTTTTCTTTCGTATTGCTCGGAGTGTCTGTTTGAGGCTAATTGACTAAAGCACTTTTGAGTGTATCAGCACACCACTACTGTCTGTCTGGCTGCTCTGCATAATCTTCATCATCTTCACCATCGCCGCCTTCTCCCGATTGGCTAGACGCCCCCATATCCACAAACACACGTTGCCCCACATACGCAGCCTTCCCCTCTGCCCACTAAATGACTATGTTTCTGGCTGTAAATATGAAGCCACAGATTTCTGCTGATTCTTTGTGTGTGCACACTTTCAATGTATTTCTGCAGTCAAGCCCTCTTTTATTTTAATATTCAGTGAGGGTGCAGATAAGGTTGCCTTGTGTTCCATTACCCCAGTGCATGGCATTGGTGACAGCTACTAGGGTACAATGGTAATTGTCTGGATGTGTGTAGTCGCCTATTAGTCTTGATGCCTCTTCAAGTGATTTTCCTCATCAGAGGTCAGTCTATTAGTGGGCTGATTGCCAAGTGCCATTTCAACAGATTAAGCATTTTGAGAAGCTTTATTCCTCCTTCCATTATTCTGCATGTTGTCGTGTTCTCAGACTGTGGTGAGGTTGACTCACGTCAGGGTCGTTGTGTTCTGAGTAGGTGTGGTGCTAGCTGGGCTGTCCATTTACCTTAACATAATGCATATCAATGGCATAACGTTAGCATAATGCATAACAATAGCATAACGTTAGCATAAGAAGTATTTTATAAGTACGTTCTTTTCACCCCAATATTCACAGAACTGTTTTCAGAGAGCCTTGTGCCTCCCGTCCAACCCCCATTGGTCACAAGTGGTCACCTGATAAATTACCTCCTTAAAAGCTCAAGAAAGATCCTGTCTCGGACTCAGTGGAGTGCCTTATGGAAACCCAACAGCACTTGACTACAAGACCAATAGGATAATGTGTGTGTAGTGTACGTGTATGTTTGTAAATGAATGAATGAAGCCCAATGCACACCGGCGGCATACAACGCGCGTCAAGACAGATGTCCCTATTGTTTTCTATGTACAACCCGCACACCGGCGCCATCTAGACGCGCTTTGACGCGCCGCCCACCTACAGAAAACGCCACTGTTCTATTCCCCCGCGTCGACACGCCTGAAAACACGAGAGAATATGCAGTTGGGTATGTCCCGGCTCCTGTAGCAGCTCTCTTCTCTGCTTCTGTTGTAGCATCACTGCTCTGTTCCTCGTTATGATATACGCTATCAACAAATGCTTGTAGCCTAGCTAGCCTAGCTACCAACTATGTTGTTGATCTGCTGCTTTCAAAACAATCTTAACTGCTTAACTGCATTAAATTGGCATGGTACAATAGTAATAAAAAATACCCGCGTTGTGTATAATATTCCCTGTTGACGCACCACGACAACACAACCGGACGCGACTCTTCCAATTGGTGCTTGGGGCGTCACTTAACCTACGACACGACGCCTGCAGCGTGCGTTGGGCTTGAGAGCGGAGGGATTTTTCTCTAATGGTTTTTTAATTAAAGCATGCGTGTGTTTGTTGTTTGCAGTGTATCAGCTGAGGCTTACAGTATGAGCTTTTGGGCTGGGCTAGGAATGGTGGTGCCTGATGGGACGTCACCACCACAATGAGGACTGATGTTTTCTCCTGCCACAAAACCGTATTTATGTAACATTCCTGTACTTCACTTGAGCGCTTCTGTGACTGCCCGTCACTCAGTGAACTGCTTCACGCATCAGCAATTTTCCAAATCTGAACGTGTGAGGTCGGCTTCAGCACAACAGAGATATTATTTGATAATTTTTCATTGTTGACAAGAAGTCGATTCACTCCTTATTAAATTCCACTTCAGCATTTTAACTGCTCTACTCTGAATCCAAAGCTTATGGATCACATCTGGACACAAGCATTTATTAAGTGTACCAGCAAATCCTGGGTATAGAATTAGAAACATTTATATTTCCTTTTTGTTTTAATATTGTAATTGCTCCCCTCTCATCTGCATGGCAGACTAACTTGAATGTTAGGGGAGTGGTGTTTTGGAAGGGACTTAAAATATTGTTGCTGCAGGGTGGCCCTCTCCCAGCTAATACAATGAGCTAAACTACAGTACTGTATATCGGGCAGGAATTTGTTAGTCTACAATGGGGAGTTTTCTCTGAAAGCATGAGGCTATTTCCTGCAAACAGGAAATGGAGAGTTTTCCTGTGGGTGCAGCAGTGGCTGCTCTGGGTTACAGCACTTCCTGCCCGGAGCTATTGGAGCTGACATAACGCTCCAGTCGGTTAGCGTTTCACCTAACACTCATTATTACCATACTGTTTAAGAGTAGTGCTACGGGCGCAAGGTCATCAGGTGACTGTTTACTTTGCATACGTCAGTTGGGAATTGTTGGGACTTAATGGAAGAAACTTAAAGCCCTGACCTCTTTCTTCCTACCCTTCCCCCATCACTTCAGCTCAGATCTGTGTGTGTCTGTGTGTGTGTGTGTGTGTTTATTTTCTACAAACTCCCTCAGAAGCTCCGCCCCACACATTTGCAACGCATTGAAAAGCCAAGGGCATTGTGGTTGAGCGAGCGGTGTACGCCACTTGGTTATGTTCCTATTTATGTAGCCAGGGCTGTGTAGAAGTACCAGATTCTTTTTTCAGCATGCACAGAGAACAGTAAGATGGCGAATTGCGAGGAGATGTTTGGTGAATTTGACTAAGTGTATTAGCGTACAATTAACTTACAATAGCTGACTGCCTGCATTCTGAAGCATTCCTATTGGCTGTCAGGTTAGTGAATGAATACTGATGAATAAAGGACAGTACATAGTGAATACGTGTTAGAAGAGTACTGTATGGAATGCTGACAGTCTTGCTGTCGGATTGTAAAGTCACCCAGTACAGCTGACCTTAAACAAACACCATAGTAATATCGGGACTCATTCACACACACCAAACGCAAGCATTGCAATGCGCTGGCCAAACAGCCTTTGATGTAATTTAACCATTTACGCACCGTTGTATTAGAGAAATGCACAGCCGCGGCGGCATGGAGTACCTGACCCGACCCCTAGTTATCATGGCTTTCCACAGCAGGTGATTATTGTACGTTTAGCGGGTCATTCTGTCAGTCAGTCAGTCAGTAAACCCTCCCTGTAGAACTGGATTGACTTTCGTCTTTGAGTGGGCTCTTATTGTGCTGCGCTGGACTGCTCGGCTAGGCTGAGCCGGGCCAGGCTGGCTGTAGCTTGAACAAAGAGGCCCTGTAGTGTAGGTTGTGTGTTTGCGTGTGTGTGTTTGCATGCCTGCCCTTTCTTTCCCAGCCCTGGGCCTCGCTGGCCTGAGCGATGTAAAAATACACTGGGTTACCATCGCTACATCAAGCACACCATTGTTTTCTACAACTCTGACTTATTAGATAACCCCCTCTTTTTTTGTCCTGTTGTGTTCCTGCAGGTTTTTGTTTCCTTGCCTCTAGAGACACTGCTTATGGAGTGGTGGAGATGTTTGTTTTGGGCCCAGTAACATTCTGTGACGCTTGGACATTACGAAACGATAAGCTGTGTTGTATGGACATCTAGAGATAAACCGCAACCCTGGCCTTTATACATAAAGAATCGGTAACTTGTAAAGCGTCTCGCTGAGTTTTGTAATTTAGACTTTAGATCTAAAACTCAAATGATGATGCGCATGCAGATCTGCTCACAGAGAAATGGGTTAGCTAGATCTGTTCTCTATAGTGTTCTATAGTAGGCCAATGCTCTATTTGTTTGCTAGCTACAGGCTATGCAGCTGCCTTGCTCACCATAGGTTTCTTCTCATGTCAGGTTCCATGAATTCAGCAGGCTGGTGTGTCTCTGTGTCTTCCACCTTGCCGTGTACCTCACACCCAGGCAGCCAGCCTTGTTAATCGCTGCTCCACATACCACATAGCGGTGATTAATTACTATTGTAATCTCATCTGAGAGACCAGAGCTTTAGTCCCAGCGGAGTAAACACTCGTCATCTTTGGGTAAAGCCAGGCTTGCCCGCTCTCTCTGGGCAGCCCGCACACTTACCTGAATCACTAGGCTCAGGCTGTGCTATCTTAGCATTGTAGTCCTGAGCAGGGATGCATATCAATTTGCAGGACCGGTCTGGCTGCAGATTAGAACATGATCAAAAGAGAGTCAAAAGATTCGGCAAAAATACTCTGAGGGATTAGAGAAGGGATAATACATTTCTACCCATATTGAATTTAACAGATCTTGACTATACAGTAGTAAGGAAATGGTATCTTACTTTCTCACCATTTCGGCCATTATTCAGTATGACTAATGATCAGAGAGCGATGTAGTCTAAATGATAAGTGAAGTAACAATAATAGCCATATATTTGCGTTGCTGTCAGTTAAATCAGGTATTGTCTGCCCTCCCGAATCCGTAAGGAGTTGTTAGCCAAACATACAGCCTATTCCAGGAGCATTCACACTAATATCTCTTCATAAACTCTCCGTGCAGCTAGGCAAGCTGATAATGGATGGACTAGTTGTGTTAGCTTGGCAAACATCTGGGCCTCCAGCTGTTTGCATTTGAAGTAGTGAAATGGAGCACTGGTTTGCATTATTATTATTATTATGTTTTAGCTTGCTTCATAATTGACAGCAGGATTAGATTTTTTGTGGGGCAATGTGGCCTATGTACATATACGTACAGTATATGTACGTATCTAGTCTAATCTAGATCCTAATAGTGATGGTAACGATACGATACTGAGATCTGAATTCGGTCCGATACTGACTTAAATATCGGTATCAGGGACATATGTAGGTCTACTGTCAAGCATCAGCAATGTGTAACCTATCCACTCCACACTACCAGCAGCAGGTTTCTACATTTATTTTGCAATTTAACTTAAACCGAACCACTCAAATGAATGCATACATAAATAACAACATTGTAATATTTCCAATGTTACAGTATGTTTTACAGAGTTAGGAAAGCAATGTTCAAGCCTGATGGTTCCTTACACACAACATGATTCCCAGTCTCTTCCTCAGTCACAGTGAGGAATACAGCTTTAACACTGGAATCAGATCTGTACTCCGTATCGGATAATACCCAAAGTGCTGGTATCTAACTCGTATAGGTATCGGGACAGAAAATAATTGGATCGTGCCATCACTAGATTCACTAGACAGTGTCAGAGAATAAGATTGTAGGTCTGTGGGGGGGAAAATGGCACACTGGTGTGGCCAGGCTGTGGCACGTATACCTATGTATGATATATGAGTGAGCCACAGGCCTTGCTCCTCCCCCTCCCCCTGCTGCCTCTCACTGACGACACAGTCCAAGGGCAAGGCCACCTGGTTGCCCGCACACGGTCACATCACGGCCAACACAGCATTGTTTCTCACGGTGTGTGACCTGTCTGGACCGCTGGATGAATGGATGGACGACCCCCTGTCCGACCAAACACTCCAGAGGAATGTGTGTGTGTTTTGGGGAGGGGATGAGGGGGTCTGTATGGGTCTGGGCTAAATGGGTCAGACTTGCTCACAAAACATTAGGCAAGTAGAGCAGTGAGTGATGGAGGGGTGCACAGAATCCCTCTCCGCCAATTATGGACATAAATAACATCCACTCTGCGCTTCCATGGAAATCGCGGGTGGAAGGGTTAACGACGCTGTCTTTAAAGAGCTGGAGGTTCATACAGACGGTTACACGCTGCATAGCGTAGGAATGAAGGGCGTGGAGGGATTCCTGACGAGTATTAAAGTCAGATGAAATGTGGCGTGGGCCGTCGTCTGCATCTGGCAAGGAGTTATTTTAGGCTGCGCACTGTCATTAATAACACCATCGCTGGACACACCCTGCTTCTCAACTGTCTCTCATATACTCTGTAGCAGTGGTGCTCGAAGCCGGAGGGTGTGCAATGCTTTCACTTTTCAGTTTTGTCGTTTGTTTTTCAGGGTATTCTTTATATATTTGAAAAAAATTGTGCTCTGGTTGGTTTGTTTATTTGTGTGTGAGTTTTGTTAGACTGTTGGAGATATGACTCACAGCATGGGTCAAAAGGTTTGAGTCCATTCACAGCTTTACCTCTCATTAGCACTAGTTGACTGGCAGTGTGAAGGCCACACATGCTTTGTTACAGAGGGAAACATCTGCCCCCATTGCCGGTGGCTGTCGCAGTCTGTTACTTTGCTGTGGGTGACATGGAGAAACGGCAGACACTGCTATCAGCCCTCCGCGTGTTATCATCTCACCATGGTGTAAAGTAAAGGCAAGGCGGAGACGTCATGCTAGCACGAGCTGTGTTTTTAAGATAACGGTGATGACAGTAATGTTGAAAAACGCTACTTACCAATACTTACCTGGTTCTGGTGGCTGAGAGGTTGTGAAGGTAGCAGGATTACAATGATGACGAGGTGAGCGCGTGTGTTATTTAGTAAAGCCAGTGGATTACACGTCCGGTGTAGAAGGTGAGTACGTAGCCGCCTGCTTGTTTCTGGCTCTGACTTTCCCACCGCACCAGGCTGTGCTCAGCAGTCTGCAGCAGGCAGCTGCCTCATTATAGACAGGCGGGCAGACAGGCAGGCGGGCAGGCAGGCAGACAGGCAGGCAGACAGGCAGGCAGACAGGCAGGCAGACAGGCAGGCAGACAGGCAGGCAGACAGACAGGCAGGCAGACAGGCAGGCAGGCGAGCAGGCAGGCGAGCAGGCAGACAGGCAGGCTGCAGGACATGACTGCAATTTCAATGCAGAGTCTCAGTTTGATTAAAGGTATGAGGCTTGTTTCTATTTGAACCTGATCAAAACAAGAACACCTCTCCCTTCAATGCCATAGGGTGCTCCCTCAGAAGCTCCGCCCCACACATTGGAAATGCGTTGCCATGGCTATGGATGTTGTTGTTGTGTGCGGTCTGCACCACTTTGTTTGTGTTCTTACTTACAGAGCCAGGGCTGTGTAGAAGTACCAGATTATTTTTTCAGCATGCACAGAGAACGGTAAAATAGGGGACTGCGAGGAGATATTTAGTGAAGTGTACTGTTAGCTTACAATCGATTACTATACATTATTTGTATTTTTTAAAGCAGGCCTTTTCTTGTAAATGTAAACTTCAAGTTACCTTTTGAAATTACAAGTCTAATTTCTCTTTTGGAAGCACTGGCTTTTAACAGCAGATGAATGTAATTGCTCATATCCCATAATACAATGGTGCCATTTCAACGCTGTGGAAGGCAGGGAGGGGGTGAGGGCAGGGGGACTGGCCTGTGCAGAGTTTGACATCGGAGGCCAGGAAACAAAGAGCAAAGCCTGCGCAGCGTTAGCCTGTGCAGCGTTAGCCTTAATCCTGTATGGCAGGCCAGAGGAGCGGGTGTACTGTTCCAGCTTACCTGGTTTGAACTCCTGAAGCCCTCTCAGATGACCTGGCTTTTTCTAGGAATGCTGACCCACGGCTGGAAACCTGTGTTCATCCCTGCTATGTGTTTGCACGTATGCAACTGGTATTCCTAATGTTTTCACATGGAGAGCTCTGGGGCTGTCGGCTCTGTGCACAGGCATCACACGTGCCGATGGGTGCTGTACGGTACCTGAACACAGGAAGGCCGTCCATTGTGCCATGCGATGCACAAGCTGTCTTTGGGTGGAAACTCTCGTTGTTACTAAAAAGTACTCTGCAACTGTGAGGCTGTCTGTAAGGGGGAGGGGCAGAGAATGGTGTCAGCCTGAGAGAGATGCTGGGAGTGGAGCAGAGAAGAATAACGTTGCGTTAACATGCACAGTAACCCTATACGATGGTGACCCTGACACTGTGCTGGTCTTTTTGTGTTGCAGAGTGGCACGATGGAGGAAACGGTCATATGGGAACAGCACACGGTGACTCTTCACAGGGTGAGTGCTAACGCCGTCTTTCTTCTTCTCTCGATCTGCAGCGCTGCCTCTTCCACCCCAATCCAGCAGTCTGCCCCGTGATCATCTGTCCACTCTGTGTGTGTGTGTGTGTGTGTAGGTGTGTTTGTGTGTGTTCATGTGTGTGTGTGTGTGTGTTCATGTGTTCATGTGTCTTTGTGTTTGCATGCGTGTGTTTGCGTGTGTGTACGTGTGTTTGCATGCGTGTGTTTGTGTATGTATGTGTGTGTGTCTTTGTGTTTCTGTGTGTGTGTGTGTGTGTGTGTGTGTGTGTGTGTGTGTGTGTGTGTGTGTGATGGGAGGACCAGCTGCAGGAACGGCAGGATGTGGGATGCTGAAACAATAGCCAGGGAGCCCAGATGGCCGAGAGCAAGACAAAAATCAGCATCCACTTCCTCTCTTCTTCCCTCTGTTTGCTTCCTGTGGGTAGCCCGCGCACTTCCTCTGTACAACTCCAGGAAAACGAGCAGAAAGAGTTGTGTCTGCTGTTAGGAGGGATGGGCATTTTGAGTAATTTTGCACTCGAGAATGAAAACAAACATGACACTTCTCTGAAGTCTGTAATAGTTGTTTTTTTCTTGCCACCAATTTAATGATTTGCTTTATTTATTTCAGTAAGATTAGAATATTACAGTAGCTGCTGCTTATAAAACGTTCAACCTTAGCCTATAGCGGTAAAACATTGTGTTTGGTGAAGTATTTTACTTGATTAGGCATGATATGAGGGCTGACATTTGTCTTGTTTGTGCTTTTCCAAACTGCTAATTGCTATATATTTGATTTGATCATGAACTGTGAAATCTGTACATTTACCACAATATTAAGTTTTTCCAGTGATTGCCATACATTATAATCCCTTGTTTGTAGTTTGTGTGCGACTGACAAGTCTCTTGAAGGTGGTTGTATTCAGCTGCCATTCTTCTTCTATTGTTTCTCGTAAACATTTGAACGACGGGGCTCTATTTTTCCCCTATGCACGTTAGACAAACCGCGGTGGCTTGACGTTGTGTTGCAGGATCTAGAAGAGGACGTACGTCTAGACTGCTTGCTGTAATCTAATTAGCATGGGCGTTTTTGAGGCGGGAGTGAAGGCCTACTGAGCTGTGTGTCTGCCTCACGGTGTTGTTGTGGTTGTAAGATTAGCTACTTGGCTATCATCACATGGCGGGGCCCCCTGCTGTTTCCACGACTGCGTTGAAAAATCCTTCTAGCAATTGCATGCGGCGAGAGTAGCGTTGGTTGTGTTGAGGAAACACATTTCCAAATGCTTTGCTGTGTAGGACACAAACGGCTGTGTTCTGTGCTATTCTCAGTGGTGGGAACACATCTCTCTAATAACAGTTAATAACATGTTTACTGTAGTAAATGTGTAAAACACTTGCCTTGTCTATGTTTGCCAATAGTGTGTGTGTGTGCGTGCATGCAGGCCCCGGGGTTTGGCTTTGGCATTGCCATCTCAGGCGGGCGGGACAACCCTCACTTCCAGAGCGGAGAGACGTCCATCGTGATCTCTGACGTGCTGAAAGGAGGGCCAGCGGAGAACCTGCTGCAGTAAGACTCAATGCCATACCTACAATCCTCAACTTTCCTAGGTTTACTTTCAGTAAACTAGAGTGACCTAATGTCGTCATCATCATCGGTACACGTATATAGCTTGGCATCATTTCCCTGGGAACATTAAACCTAAACAGAAGATATCAAATGGATTTCATGAACGAGGTGCTGAATCATTATCGCATTGCCTCAATCTGTGACATTATGAATACAAAGTTCAGAATCAGCGATGTGTCATTGAAACATTGAGAAATAAATAATGACCGTAATGACTTGTATGTGTGTTGCAGGGAGAATGACCGCGTGGTGATGGTGAATGCCGTCTCTATGGACAACGTGGAGCATTCCTACGCTGTGCAGCAGCTTCGTAAGAGCGGCAAAAATGCAAAGATAGTGAGTTGGTTTCTATTTACCAGCTGTGGGTGGATCGATGCAACAGATCTCGTTCTTGTTTAAAATGTTTCGATGTTTTGAAAATGTTTGTCAGACCATCCGTAGAAAACGAAAGGTGCAGATCCCCGTGTCTCGGTCGGGCGACCGGGAGACCATGTCGGAGCACGAGGAGGACGACAGTGAGGAGGACGGCTATGACCGCCATAGTGGGCACGGGGAGCGCGGGGAGCGAGGCGGGCGCGGCGAGCGCAAGGACTACGGCTCAGGCGGCGGCTCGGGCGGCGGGCGGCGCCAGGACCGCGAGCGGAGCGGTAGCGGCAGCGGCCGGCGGGAAGCCAGTGCATCGCGGGAGAGGAGCATATCGCCGCGCTCGGAGCGGCGCTCACAGACCTCATCCGCCCCCCCCAAGCCCGCCAAGGTCACGCTGGTCAAGTCCCGCAAGAACGAAGGTGATGGTGCGCTCCCGTTGTCAATGCCACACTGATTTCCTTACTGTGTGATCAAAGGGTTAAACCGTTTAACCCTTTGATCACACAATTAACGTTTAACCCTTTGATCACATAATAATCCTTCAATAAGGATAAACTGTCCACAATTACGGTTTCCTTTTTGTTGACTGCAGCAACAACAATTACATAGGCCTGTATACTTTATCAATACCTTTTCACATCATTACAGTAAATGGTAAACTGTATTTTTGGCTTGGCAGTTGTGGATCCACTGTAACTCATCTCGAAGCATCTACAACGCTGCCTCTCAGCAGCCCATGATATAGCTTGGATTGCCACTAAATGTAATTTTGACATTTCAGCATTATTTTCTGTTTATCCATGATGTATGTACTGTAGGTACAAATGTCATGCTTATTTTGCCTTGACCTGGTATGAAATAATCTTCTATAGCTATACAGCATAATTAAGTAAAAATAAAACGGTTAAGGTTATTAAGAGTGCTTAATCTTAATCCAATGTGTATAGGGATGGAACAATATGAAAAATGTATGTCACGATGAACATGGCCAAAATTAATGCAATAGACTATAATATCACGATTGTTTATTGTTGTTGTTATTAATTTCTTAAAATGGCACTAAAACATACTGGAATCACTATTGTCCAATCCCTAAATGTGTACCAAACTTATAATTTTATTTATTTTGGTATTAGTTTAATTAGAACATGTAAATATGTACATTTAGAAGTCAGTCAAGTATCATAAATGCTACGCTATTCGAAACATTTGAAATGTATACCTGAGCGTGCAGCCTGCCCACATGTTTTATGTCTAGTAAAATGAGCAGGTAATTTAATGTGCCCTGTTAATGTCGAGTGTTGTTCATATCCACACTGCAAACAGAGTATGGGCTGCGGTTGGCCAGCCACATCTTTGTGAAGGACATCTCTCCCGAGAGCCTGGCTGCACGGGATGGCAACATCCAGGAGGGAGATGTTGTGCTCAAGGTGAGACATTACCTGGGGCGTTTCCACGTTCCTGTTGTCTGCTGCCAGCCAAAAGGCTATCGGTTAGCAGGGGAGATGGAGGATCAAAACAGGGACTGAAAGAATGAACAGAGAGGGGGTGAAGCGGGGTGAAGCTAAGAAAAGAGTTGTTGACGTTGTCTTGCCGAACATACTTTGGCGTGTGTGTGTGCCCGCTTGCTTCTGAAAGCACCCTGCAGTGAGGTCACAGTTCATTAGCATGCCAACCCACTGGCATGAATGCCATGCATTCCGTCATTCCATTTGTTCTTGGCCATTCGCTCACTGAAGGAAAAAAATGCACTGTTCTCGCTCTATCAACATTTCTCTAATGGTGTGTGTGAAATGTCTTTTGTTTATTTTTTTCAATTAAATTACTTTATGGGTAGAGTTTTGCTGGAGGCACACCAAGCACAATTAATATTTAAACAGCAACATGTGGTTTAATAGGTGGTTTCCTCTCTCTGGCAGCACTTACACACTGCTGAACATGTTTCCCATTGTGATACACGTTTGCCTTTATTTTACACATCACTACTATTACTGTATACAATACTGTACAAACTAGTGTCATTCAATAGCAAGTTGTTGTTGTTATTATTACAGTATGTTGTTTGGAATGGTTCCATTTGAGTTTCTTTTTATCATGATAATGAATGGATGACCTGGGCTTATTCCACCAGATCAACGGCACAGTGACAGAGAACCTGTCGCTGATCGATGCCAAGAAGCTGATTGAGAGGTCGAAGGGCAAGCTAAAGATGGTGGTGCAGAGAGACGAACGGGGAACACTGCTCAACATTCCTGACCTAGATGACAGCATCCCGTCTGCCAACAACTCCGACAGAGACGGTGAGACAGAACGGCGGCAGCTGTCACTTGCTCGAGCCGACACGCGCCGATGCCTTCAAACGCTGTCATTTAAAAAAAAAAGAATTGTTCAATAAAACATTGCAATGTAATTCACTGTAATTTGCAGACATCTCAGAAATCCATTCGCTAACATCAGACCATTCCAATCGATCGACTGGCCGAGGCAGTCGATCACGCTCGCCCGACAGACCTGAAATATCGGACCAGCTCCGTCACTCACCTCAACAGTTCAGCAATGGCAGGTAAGTGGATGACACACACACACTGTACACACACTGTACACACAAGGCTGTGTGCATCTACTAATCATATAAACGTCCAGGCACCCAGTAGGCATAGATCAATGCTGGTGCTACTCCAGATCCATATGTCTTCTTCAAGCCCACATGTGCTGAGCTGGTACCCTGCTCCGCTAATGCATAAATCAATATAGACCAGGCATGAATAAACCATCATGCTACCTCTAGAGCTGTTGAGAGGAGAGGTCATTAATCCATCTTCAGGTAGACGGGTCCAGCCAGATTGCTCCCTTTTGGACTGGACACTATTTCCACCACCGTATTTTCCAGACTTTACAGCATGCCAGAAGGTATTAGTTGGATAATGAGTCGCATTAAGCAGGTTTGTCACGAGTGTATACAGCAGAGGTGTAACCCTGCACTCACACCGCCAGGCACATTCAGCTACAAAGCGATAGATCTTCATTCATTTCAATGAGCGCCGGGCGACAGTGAGCGGCAAAGCGGCCAGCTACTAGCGGCCGGCAACTTGGAAAGTTAACCAACAGAGCCAATAATATGGTTAGGATACCTATTATTAAATATGCATTGGAGCTAAATAGTCAGTTTGTGGAAAGATGATTACTGATGATGAAAAGGAGATATTTAGAGGGCTTTTAATTGTCCTCAAAATATATTATTTTAATAGTATTTATTGCTCTTATGTATCTTGTTCTACCATGTCATCAGTTGGAGACCACCTTAGGTTTCTTGGGGAGAAGAGACACTGACACTGAAGTTGCTTCATAGCTTCATGTAGTCAGTAACTTAGTGTAGATGGCACATATTCACATATCATATCATCTTTCTGCTTTCCTCCAAGTTGGTTGGAGGCATGGCGCTGGGGTTATGCCAAGCTTTCTGGGCGGGGCCTAGACAGTAGGTTTCAAAGAGCTGTTTACAGTAGTGCTCTACTAGAAAAACATCCAGCCTATCTGACCCAGCTGTGTTAACAAACACCATGCTGCATTTGGAAGAAATTCTCACAAAGAGATTTTGTGCACCTGATATTTTGTAGTAACTTTAGTTGTCTCAATACAGGTCTAAGGCAGGTGCACTGTCGCATTGATTACTCTCACTGTAAGTGGTTGTGTTTGTATGACTAATTGCCAGAATGTGCAGGAAGCCTTCGGTGTAGTATTTTACATGTAGATGGCTCATCTTGACTTGATCTCCTTTTTATAGCTTTGTAGTAAATGTTGTATGTTAAAAGCTCTGAGCAGAATGATGTACTGTTGGAATATGACAATTATTTGTTATTATAGCGTTTATGTTGAAGTATTACACGTTTTACTTTGTGCATATTATAGGCTAGGTCATACATTAAATGTTATCGTCATTAAACAGTAAACCTTTGTGTGGCATTTTAGCTGATTATAACTGAAGTAGTAGCAGTCAGCCTAGCTATCCCAATTCAGTAACATCTAAAAGTATGCCTTTATTATCTTCAAAATAGGAGGGGCAGAGAAGAATTTGACATAATTCCCACAGAGCCTTACTCTGAAACTTCAAGCCTCATACTGTAGCCTGATTGGCTGCGGGTTTAATGGCATTTATTTTCCCATCCTAGGACAGTGGGCATTAGCCACTTTAACTATGAGTGCATTGTTTTAATTTAATATTAATTGCCATTGTTATTTGCATATTTGCAGTCTCCATGAAAATTTTGTATTAACAATGGGCAAATACATGTTGAACTTTATCAACTATACTATACATGACTCTTGGAGTGTTATTTCACTTTCACTTTTATTGAATTTTGTGGCTGGACTAGTATGAATAGTCCGATTAGCGATTCTCTATAACTCTCTGTTGTAATAGTTTGAGAGTTTATGAAGTGCTCTCTCTTTCTCGGTTTAATTTAGTTCTCAGCGAGGTTGTGCTTGTCAGCCTTTTCCTTCTGTAGTATGGCCTGTGTAATCCACAACACACTGGCTGTCCCACCCTCCCTTTTTCTCCATTTCTCTCACCCCTCCTCCATCAAGGGCGGGGCCCCGCCCCCCCCCCCCCCCCGCGCGGCCCCGGGGGGGGCGGCCGCGCCCCAAGCTTCGGAAGAAGCACGCTATTAAGGCCTTTTTTTTTTTGTCTTTCTTCATTTAGCAAGAGGGCAAAACGCAGGCAGCCATGATGGTGTCACAGAAGGTGAGCGTGACGTAAGCGATAGCAGACACAAAGGATAGAACTGACAGGTGTGTGTGTGTGCGTGTGTGTGTGCGTGTGTGCGTGTGTGTGCGTGTGTGTGTGTGTGCGTGTGTGTGGAGGGGGGGGGGGCTGCTTTGAAAATAATGACAATAATGGGAGCCTGTTTGGTTTGTAAATACGTGGCTCTTGCTTATACTGTACACATCTCTCTTTGTGAATACAGATCTTAAGAGAACTACTCAATTAGGACATTTACATGTACACACTGAAGACTCCACTATTATTAGAAATATGTCAACATTCCAGATTGGGACTGTGCCAAGCGGTGATGCTGGAATATGAGTTTGTGTGTGAAAGGGCATGGTTTTAGGTTGATATTATGGAGGGAGGGACATCTTAAAGAGGCATCTACTGCCAATACCATACTGCAAGAATATCCATACTTGAGGTATATTGGCTGTTAATGGAACATGATTTCGCATACAGACAAGATTCATTCTAACATTATTATTGAAGGTTTCCAAAACAATGCAGAGAAATGGAGGACACTAGACTTGTGCAATCGTGGGAGCTATCGGAGGCTCCGACACATTTCTGACATGTCAGAAAATGTAATCGTGCATCATAAGCACTCATGTTGACAGGACGTGTAATAAAATAGGCTACATATGCATGAGTTGTGATGCTTGTGGTAATTTAAACAATAGCTGTGGGCTGAGTAAATTATACAGAGCAGATGAATGGACTGGGATTATCAGACAGAATCAGACAATGGATTTTTTTTCAGACATGTTCCACAACGTTGTTCATGACTAGGCCATAGGTTAATGACACGCTATACAGTAATGTTTATATTAAAGTTGTATTGCTTATATTGACAGGGTTAGGCAAGGCACTTTATTTATACAGCACATTTCCTTCACGAGGCAAACGCAATATGCTTCACATAAAATCATTGCATATAGGCTTCAACAAAATCACTACATTGGCAGTTATATTTTACTATTGGTTTCACCGTCAGCCAGCTTACTACATGACGACGGAAAATATAGACATACTTTGAGAGAAGTTGCTCCCTGGCCAAATCAAATTTGGGAATTTTATTGGTTTTTCAATGAAAAAAATCTTCATTTTACAAAGAGGAAAAGTCAGTGAATCTTGGGATGTCCAAAGTGACAATAAAATGTACAAATAATATGAAAATGTTTAATTATTTATATAAAGATATACTTGTCTAATTATTGATAGGAACAATTTCATGTAATGGTCTGTTAATATTGGTAAGGGTATGTCCTTACCGTCCCTACCCAAACCTACAAAGTAGTGTGTCTGTGTAAACATACTGTACTTACGAAACATTTTCCACAATTCTGAGCAATAGTGGAAAATATATGTGCATGTAAACACGGTCAGTGTTGATAGAGCTCAGAGTCCGACGCTTTGTTTTCCGATGTTACCTGCTGAGCACACCGTTGTGGTCGTTGTGTTGTGGTGACTACACCGGCTGCTCCCACGACGGTGGACTATACAAGAGTGTAGCCCTCCTCGAATGTCCTGTCCTGTCATGTTGTGTCTGCCTCGCACCACCAGGTGGTTGTAGCGGGTACTGCAGGGTAGACTTACAAGTAGTCTATTACAAGTATATGGCCTAAAGTAAGAACAATGAGTTAATAAGATGACGAGAGTAATAACCAGATGTTGAAAATAATATATTAATAACATTTGCATTTGTAAATGTATGTGGTTTAGTCAGCTGTTTACGCGGGACAAAATACTAGTTTAGGCCTATTTATTAGGCAACGTCATGGTATGGAATGTTGGAGCGTATATGCCAGTCATTCATTCTTAAGAAAAAAGGCAGCTCAGGCATACTGCTGTAGCCTACCAATTCACCGCGCCACACTTAGCGGTTACGTACGTATAACCCCCTTCATGCATTTCACAGCGGTGGTTAGTTAATACTGTTTTTTTGAGACACAATTTGAGAACTGTGTGCTTACCTGATGCGATAGGCCTAACATCTAGAAACATAGTTCTACATATTTCTTCATTGTGGGTTCTTATAATTTTCACAAGTTGAACCAACTACGAACATTATACTAATAATATTAGCAATATCAATAGGTTCGCGTTAGTGTATAAGAGGTAGCCTAATATATGTCAAAAGTCGTCAGAGCATTTTAGCCGATGGGTTCCGAAGAATGCTGATTCAGGTGGTGTCAGTTGAGGACCCATTCCCTGAAGACGAAGGTCGCCCCACACACGTGACTCCAGCGCCCACTAGTGTCAGACTGGAGAGCGGTCTGACCACAGAGAAGTGCATTAGTATGCTCTTTTTCCTTTCTTTTGTATTTGAGTTTGAGTGTAGAGCTCCATATAAGATCGATTACCACACTCTGTTCATCACTTAAACTGTTTTATTAAATGGCATTTGTATTTATTCAGTCAATTATTGTGCCCCTAAAATGTCACGTTTGATCACGAGTGAGAAAAAGGAAGCAATAATAATTGTAGCTTTCCCCTGCCTGTTGTAGCCTGCCTGCCACTCAATTGTCTGTAGTGTATCTACCATGCACTGGTGCTGATAAAGCTACACTCCTCAATATGTGGTTGAAAGGAGCATTGTAATAACATTGTTGTTGACTTGGCTGGCAGATGATGGACTACGTCCGCAGACCAAACTTACCAGTGTAAGGCGAGGCATGCCATTTTTTTTAATAGAAGTACGTCATCTTTATGTAAAACAAACTACATGTGTATACAAACATCAGTTTCAATTTTGTTCCATGTAGAATCCTCTGTTGTCTGCAGTTTTGTTCAGAATCCAGATCTTTTTTCCAAAGTGAATTAGTGGACAAGAGACTAGTCTATTGCTGGGCCTTTCCCTATTTAAAACAGTTACCAGATGCCATGTACATTTTAGTAAACAAACAAGTAGTGGTTAGTTAGTCTTAACGCCACTATTACAGAGAGAACTATAAACCTTCACTATCTGTCACTATTTTGTGACCAAATATTGTATTCACATGTACACCTCTCTACAGAGATAAATCCAGGCAAGTTACTCTGGATAAATCCTAGTCCAAGACTGAAAGAAAAAGAAAAGAAATATATCCAATGAAAAAAAGATCTTAGTCCAGGACCAGGCCTATCCATGTCTGTGAAACTGGCTCTATTGTATGTTCTGTTAAGAGGCAGCCCAGAGGCGCATTCAGAAAGCCAGACAAGCAAAGGAAACAGGCCAGCGTGTGTCCAGGAGGCTCCCAGCCTCATGAACATGTATATAGTTGCTGAAGAATGGTCTATCTCATAAATATAACATGGTTGAACCTGAGGAATCAATAAATAACATTTGTACATTTTCTTTACTGCCATTTTAACGTATTTAATCAGAAACATAATAATACATAATTTCTATAGTCAAAAAGATAACTGCATGTATTAATTTCTTTATATACATGTTTGCATTACTGGTCAAAATATTCAGTACTTCCCTTTCTATTTGGGAAAAGTCCTAAATAAAGATACAAAATTAATAAGTAAAACAGATGACAGAATCATAGTTAATCGGCATATTTTATTTGTATCTATAGACAGTTGCTCCACGTCGTAGTGGCCTTGATCCCTCCAGCGTGTTCTCCTAATAGGTGACCATTTTCTATGTGGTGACATGGGACAAGAGGAGAGATGCATAGGTTAATGGCAGGGTGAGATGTGTTTCTCTTGCTAACATTCATTTGGGTTTACAACTAGGGATTTATCACCGGTGCAACTCCAAGAACCTGGACAAATCTATAGCAAAACAGCAAAGGCATGAAACTGACAAATAAAGTGAAAATTTAATAATATAAAACCTATATATAGTACACAGTAGTTTTTTTGTTGTTGTTGTTGTTGTTGTTGTTGTTCATCTCAGCTCATTTAAATCAAATATTGTGTCAGCTTTTCGTGCTCCAAAATTGTTTTGACCATTCACAGTAGATGAACTTACAGCGCTGATCCAGTCAATGTAAGAGCTGACTTGAGTGAAGACGGTTGGCTTCTTGGGGAAGTTACAGCTGAGCCCTGATCCAAAGCTAACAATTCCATGGACTGCCCAGGAGCCATCAGCGCTCTGGCAGTTCAGAGGACCTCCAGAGTCTCCCTGAACAAAACAAATGATAAAACATTACTTTGCCTCATGGGATCCACTGAGTGATCTATTTGAAATCTATATGATCATAATCTCTAGCTGCATCAGCACATACAAATGAAAAAATTGGAGAATGAGAAGAAGATTTATTTGCATAACTAAGCCTTTCATAACTCTAACATATTGAAATAATTGCTCCCATTGTAATGATCAAATAATCAGCAAATCTGCACATGTATTCAAAAAAAGATGTCACATAACTGGAAACTGTGGTATTAGTTGTATCAGAAATTGTTGTAAAAGTACTCATATTACAAAGACACAGATGTTATTTGTTATATTAATTACATGTAACGTGACAGTAACTGAGATGATGCTGTAACATGCTGTAAATACAGTAACTGAGATTATGCTGTAAATACAGTAACTGAGATGGTGCGGTAACCTGCTGTAAATACAGGTACTGAGATGATGCGGTAAAATGCTGTAAATGCAGTATCTGAGATGATGCTGTAACATGCTGTAAATACAGTAACTGAGATTATGCTGTAAATACAGTAAGTGAGATGGTGCGATAACCTGCTGTAAATACAGGTACTGAGATGATGCTGTAACATTATGTAAATACAGTAACTGAGATGATGCTTTAACTTCACA
>JAODUE010037367.1:0-20180 GCA_027564755.1 Amblyopsis hoosieri
TACAAATGAAAGGGAATGTTTTTGCAAGGAAAAAATTTTGAAAAAGGCCTAGGGATGTCTAGTTCGCAAGTGGTTAAGAACGGATTTGAACACCGCGTTGTGCTGGCTCTGGCCGTCGCCATCTTTGCAGTACTTCACTCTGCCTGACACGCCCCCCATTCCCCCTCTTCATTCAAATTGGATATATGTATGGCTAATACATTTTTAACTGATGAGCTATAAATGATTTAACCCCCCGTACAGTTGTCATGAATGGGGAAACCGTTTTTTGAACCAGGCTGTAAACATGTTTATTTTTGCTGTAAAGTCAGACATTTTAACATTGGAGTCTATGGGGATTGACTTCCTTTTGCAGCCAGCCTCAAGGGGCCATTCAATGAAATGCATGGTTTGGCACTTCCGAGTTGTATCCATTTCTCAGCACCGGAGGTTCCCGCTGGAGGCACACACACGCATTAAAACACACACACACACACACACACACACATTCAAACTAGGACTGGTCCGAATACCATATACAATATGGTCTTCAAATTCTTGTCAGGGCTGTTTGCAGGCTTTCAATGTGTGCACAATATAGCAGGTACAGTCAACTGTAGGAACATTTATTTAGATCAGACACTATACTGTACTTAGATGTTCCCTGTCCTGTGGATTTGGTCACAGGTTCTCATCCACATCACAGTTGATGTTTTTATTAACCAAACATCTTGAAGAAGCTTGGTGCATGGCGATCCCAGACATGACACTGGTTATACTGTGATGTCATTTCATGCTTTCTCCATGGTCTGCAGTAGGGTGACTTGTTTGTGAGGGTGCCTATCATAAATCTTAATAAAAAATGTGGAGATACATTCCTCAATTGGGTTAAGGAAAGGAGAGTATAGGGGTAAATTATGGATGGGTTTGAAACAATTCTCGCACCATTTGAGCGTGGTGGAACCTGACGTTATCCCACACAATGACATAGGTCAGCTCTACAGACCTGATTTACCTCATCGAGGAAGGTTACCAGGAGAGCTGCATTATATAATCAAATATAATGTCTGCGTCTCACCACACCATCTTACAATATAGCTGCACAAATGGTGATGTTGACCCCACGTTGTCCAGGTAGGTTGCCCACTGGCCAATTACAGTCAATTCGTGACAATTTGTGATTGTTTTCACCAGCATCCACATCCATCACCCTCTAAAAAGACATGTTGGAAAGATAATTACTACTGTAATTACAATGATGGACGTTTTGGGGAATATTTACAGTAAAAACATGCACCATGAGCTACGCAATTGTTGATACATGAGGCCCCAGGAGTTGTTAGTCATCATTAGCAACACTGTACAAAACCGGCTGATTAGACGAATGTCTATTGTTAGACACCACAATAACCAAAGTCTCCTCCATTCCTCCCTGCCTCGCTAAGAAAACTACAGTAACTACAGCCCCATGGGGTCAACCACACAAGCGTCCTTGCTGTTGGTTGAGGCTGCGCAATCAGCAGTCAAAGGTCAGCTGTGTCGAACTCTAGACGAAGGGCAGATGTAATTTGGTTTCACCACAGCAAGCAAAGGTTTTATTAGCAACTTTGCTCACAGAATGAAAGTGAACAGGAGGCAAATATTGTCAGCTGTCAATTTCACACGTGTGACCGTACCCTTATGTTGTAGTGACACAACGCACTTCAATATACACTACGTATGTACGTACCACCATGTGAAATCAATCACTAGTAACTAGTTTAGTAGTATCAATGACAATGGTGATTAGTGTCAATGGATCACAATATCTATAAATGTTTATTATCTAAACATGCAATAGCAGTATAATTTGATGCTACTGCTCAAAATGATAAATAAATGTTGCATAGATCATTGTAATGAAATTAATAGAAATTTTACTTTTGAAATGGTAATACTTTGATGTTAAATTGTGTCATATTGAACAGGTGATCTTAGTTAAATGAACCAATGATCTTAGGTTTATGTATATTGTATCCAAGCAATTTTGTGTCTAGATTTGTGAAAAATGACACCCAGGTTCCAATATTTGGGGCAAAGTGATTAAAAAATGTACAAGTGGAAACTTCTATTAACACTCATTTCCTTATCAGTATATTGCACGTATTGCTGCACATATTGCTGCCCTCTGGTGGTGAGAATAAGTAGTCACAGGACTCTAGAATAGATCAACAAGTCCTGTGCTGTCTTTGTATGGCAGCGCTACCTGATGAGTGCTTTCATGACGAACATTATCGATTTTTCTGTCACTAACGACTCCTTGAGGGGCGCTGAGGCAGAGATTAATGTCGTTTTTTTATCCAAGAATAAGGTTTTCTTGGCGTCGCCCCACAGAATACTTTGGCAGGCGCATGCAATAGTAGGCTACTTTGCTGAAACACATCTGCAAATTGATTACATTCTTTGATCGCACCATGTTTCCGTAGCACCGCGCTGGTTTGTCTTGCCAATAGTGCATGAGTGTGATGGATACAGTATGTCTCAGACACTTAGTGAAATATTTGCCTTTTTTAATTTTTTCGTGGGGGGGACGTTTACATTCCTGTGGCATCATGCTTCCCCCGTCTCCCATTCATCACTTGACTTTTATGAGTTCTGAAGTCTTCAGGCCCCATTTTGGGCTTCTTTGCATCTGTGTTTGTTGAAAGAACTGGGTGCATAGATCACTCATTTAGATTGTAATTGTACTACTGTAGTAGTTTGTGAATTACGTTTTTACTACATTATGTACTTATTATGAGTGTGTGTGTGTGTGGTAGGCAGAGTTGGGTAGGTTACTTTTTAAAAGTAAATGTAGTCTGTTACAGTTACAAGACAAAAATTATAATCAGTAACATCATTTTTGGATTAGCTACATTAAGTAACATAATCTGATTACTTTCCATTACTTTTAGATTACTTCACGTCAAAGATTGTTCTTTGAAATGCCATCCAAAACAATTCACTGCGTTGGCGCGCCAAATCTTTCTGCTTGTATGACCGTTGCTCAGGGGATAGATTAAAGTAGGACTTTATTTAATTTATTGATTGACATTAATGGAAGGTTAATAAGAGAACAGCCAATTTTTTTATGCATTTTTCTTCTGCAAACTTACCTTATAAATTTAAAAGTAGTCCTAGAAGTATTATCAATTTTTTTTAAATACCTGTAACCCAATTCCACTATTTTAGCTGGCAACTGTAATGGAGTTCAGTTACTGTTTTTTTTGTCTAACCAGTCACTTCCCAACCCTGTAGTAGTAGTAGTAGCCTAGTAGTAGTAGCTCTGTTTTGACCTACAGTATGTCTAGCTCTTAACATTGGCTGATAGCACAGCTACAGAGAACGAAGGAAACGGTCAAAGAGAAACACATGCGTGTTGAATACTCACACAGCAGCACCTTTCATGCTCTCCCTTTAATCATCCAGTGTGCTTACTGTACGTGTGTGCGTGTGTGTGTGCGTGTATGTGTTACAGACTCAGAGAACAGCTACACACTTAGCTGTGGGGTCCAGATCCAGTCAGGGAAGGCTCCCCAGAAAAGAAACGCCACTACATCCTTGCCTACTTGTACAGGTACAAGACGCAAAGCATGATGGGAGCCAGGCCTACTGCAGCTGCCCATGGCACAATAATGTTAGGCTAATCACAGTGCATGCTCTGTGTGTGTGTGTGTGTGTGTGTGTGTGTGTGTGTGTGTGTGTGTGTGCGTGTGTGTGTGTGTGTGTGTGCATGTAGACACTCTGGCCCCTCCCATCAAACAGAAGGCAAGGTTTAAGATCAAAGACGCCAAGTGTCACCTGCGACCTCGGAACAAAGAGAAGCACAGAGACTCATCCAGGCACAGCCTGCAAGGTAGAGCACCGCTCACACACTGGTGCTACTGTACACACTGATGCTACACACCAGTACTGCACACCGGTGATACACACCGATGATACACACCAATGATACACACCCGTGCTACACACTCGTGCTACACCAACACGTTCTCATTCCCAGCTCGTCAAAAATTGCAGCGTGGTCAATGGCCTTCCTCGTCAATTTTCAAGCGTTAACAAGCCTTTGGCATCTTAGGATGAAGACTTTGGTCATTGACTGTTACGGCAAGACTACGGAGTTACCACAGGTTTATTTTTATCTATATGGGCATGCAATTTCAGCGCAAGTATTAGCTCCTGGTTGTAGATAAATAATCAATGAGACATATTAAAATGTAATTACTTTAAATCATAGGCTACACACAGCCTATACCGAAATATAACTATTACTAAACTATTACATTTTATGAATTCAGGTAATTACATACACACTCAACACATTAATGTCCTGGATTGTCCATAGTTGTTTTGCTTTGGCACTCCTCTCTACTCCCCTGGCAGTAGGACTTGCACTCTTATCCCCCACCCCCATGTGTGCCACATGTACAGTAGTACTACTGCTGTACAGTAGTACTACTGCTGTAGCACACCTGCTGGCTGACATTAGGTACTACAGTTTATGTGGTATTCTTTTCCTTCTGGGCTGAATACAGTGATCTTGTCTCACCTCTAAGCCTTGGTGTGTGCGTGTGTGCATGCGTGTGTGTGCGTGTGTGTGTATTTGTGTGTGCGTGCGTGTGGGTTTGTGTGCGTGTGTGGGTGTGTGCGTGGGTGTGTGTGTGCGTGTGTGTGTGTGTGCGTGTGTGTGTGCGTGTGTGTGCGTGCGTGTGTATTTGTGTGTGCGTGCGTGTGGGTTTGTGTGTGTGTGCGTGAGTGTGTGTGTGTGTGTGTGTGTGTGACAGGAGGCCAGTTCCCCTGCACAGACGACTGTCAGGTGACATTTGTCAATCTAAAGTGCGACTCGTCCAAGAAGCGGCGGCGAGGACGCAAGTCTCCCTCCAAGGAGGTTTCTCACATCACCGCCGAGTTTGAGATGGAGATGAAGGAGGAAGAGGCATCAGGTTAGCATGCGTGTGTGCACGTGTGTGCGCATGTGTGTGTGTGTGTGCGCGTGTGCATGCGTGTGTGTGTGTGTGTTGTACGCCTTCCTGCTAGAGGTAATGTGTCAGATCTAGTGTGTAGTAAATTTTAAACAACATACACACACCACACACACACACACACACACATGCAGTATGCGTGGGTCTGTCTCTGCTCAGCTCCTCCACTTGTCAATAACATAACCCCACACATCCATGTTATACTACATTTAATATTGACAATCATTCATATCAGAATCACTTTCTGTCATTCATTAATCACACACGGCCATTCATAAATACAATGTATTCATTTATGTACAATGATATGTTATGATAGAATATTGAATTCATACAAATGTACAGTGTAAATATAGTGGAACTTTGCCAGGTTACGGTGGCAGTACAAATTATTACCGTCACATGGAAGGGAGAATATAAAATAGACTTTATAGATCTTTTATAAAAGATTAAATCAACTAGATAATATTACAGATAAGTGGAGTATAGTGGATAAATGTCTGAGACAATAATGTTGCAATTTAATTTTGAGAATAAAGTTGACATTTACAATCTAAAAGAATTGTATATTTATCCCACATTAGAAGTGGCTTAAATACACAGTGGAAGATGGTTGTGCATAAAATGGCCACTCCTTCACTGTGTGCGTGTGTACTGTGTGCGTGTGTGTGCGTGCGTGCTCGCGTGTGCACTGTGTGTGTGTACGTGCGTGTGCACTGTGTGCGTGTGCGTGCGTGTGCACTGTGTGCGTGCGTCAACAGACTCGTGTAACGTGGAATGTGTGAGGGAGAGGATGAGGCAGCGGCTACAGAATGCCATGCGAACCCTCCGCAAGTCCATCAACAAGCAGCAGTTCTACATCCAGTTCTCTGGCACCGAGTACGAGGTGGCCCAGAAGCCAGCGCGTGTTCCGGAAGGTGCTGAGGCCTGCAGCACGGGACAGGTCCATCGGGACGGCAAGTGTGGTGAGTACGCCATAGGTCCGTCGGTAAGAGCGGCACCCTGCAGCTTAAAGCTGGAGTCAGGCTCTCTCAGAAGCTCCGCCCACACATTGCCAAGGCTAGGATAGAGACAGAGCGCAACGCGCCATACTCTGAAAACCACGCCCACCGGGGGGATACCGTGCTCAGCGCTCCACTGACTGCATTGTGTTAAGCTATGCTAATGTAATTTCTGACATATACAAAAAAACTGTAACCTTCCTAGGAGATATTTGGTGAATTTGACTAAATGTGTATTAGCTTACAAATAGCTTGCAATAGCTGACTTTACATTTAAATGCCCTCTGTCTCTATTGTGTTGTGTGGTGCGCTGTGCACCACCTTGTTTGTGTTCCCATAGAGACAAGGGATTATTTATCATCACACACTCAGAACAGACAGTGTATTTGATACATTTGATAAAACGTGCATTGGATTAGAATGGCTAGCCCCACCTTTAATTAACGCCAGTCAAGGTAGCAGGCCTTCATGGCATGTACTCCAGTATACAGTAAAAGCATGTGTACTGTATGCACTGTGTATCTCAGCGAGCTGTGGCTTGGGGACGTTCTACAGCGGGGAGCAGGAGCAGTGTGTCCCGTGTCCTCCAGGCGCATACCAGGACACGGTGGGGCAGCTGTCCTGCGAGCCCTGCCCCAGCACAGAGGCACAGGGGGTGGCTGGTGCCAAGAATGTCTCCCAGTGTGGAGGTGAGAGCCTGTCCATGCTGCCAGTACAGCCTGACACTACTCTAAAACTACTGCTATTCTCATGCTACTTAGTAGTAGTATTAATATGCAATGGCATGTGTGTTTAATTAAGGAACTGGTAACTGATTTTATAGATATTTGGCTGACTGGTAATTGCATCTGTATTAATAAGAGAGTAAAATTGGTATGTTTGATTGCCACCTAGTGGTCCTATAATGGTATTGCTGAACAATATCTGAACCCACCATTTTCCATGTTCCACAATCCAAACAATTTTTACAAATATTTAAAGATATGGATAAATATTTGAGTGTAGTGAATTTAGTCTCAAAATGTAGTCAATAAGACAGAGTCATTGCAGTATAATTTCAACAGGTTTTGTATTTAAGTATTTAAGTATTTAAGTAACACATGCAGGTAAAGGCTTTCATTGGAGCGCACACATCTCCTATGTCCCTCCTGTAAGGCGGAACAAACAGACATAACCCAACTACATTTGCCCTACCACCCCATGCTGACTTCAGGGCAGTGTCCAGCCGGCCACTTCTCACCTGACGGCTTCCGTCCGTGTCGGTTGTGCCCGCTGGGAAGCTTCCAGCCTGAGTCAGGTCGTGTGCTGTGTTTCCCCTGTGGAGGAGGTCTCATGACCAAGTACGATGGCTCTGTCTCCTTCATGGACTGTGAGGCCAAAGGTAAAGCTCTGTGTGTGTATGTGTGTGTGTGCGTTTGTGCATGTGTGTGCGCGCACGCGTGCATACGTGCGTGCGTGTGTAAGCGTAATAAATCTACTACATGGTGATTAATTGCCTTACCTTCTTTTAGATGCAAAGATGTTTGTGAATGAAGGAGGTCGTTTTTATCTATTAGCACAATTATTTTATATAATATAAATAATTTTAAATAATAATAATATTATTTAAATACTACTAATATTAACACAAGTCTGTGAGTCAGGTGCTGTGAAAACACGGGTCCCGTAACACATACATGGAGCCCTTAATGCTTACGTGGTGTTTTTAACTAGATATCCTTTATGCTTACTAATTTAAAATTAAATTAAATGTTTCCTCTTAGCGTTGTTACCTCAACTGTCCTCCCTTTGGATATTACCAATATATATGTAGTCACGTTTATTGTGCGTATTAAGGTAGATTCAAAGTTTTAATCAAAAACATAAAGAAACATATATCTTGAAATAAATAATACAATGTGTTGGCTCTGCAAACTGGAGAATACATGCTATTTATGATTTTATTCAATTGGAGTAAATGGCCAATGAAAATACAATTCGACCTTGTTTTATGTTGTTGTTGTTGTGCCGAGCCTCTGTGTGAGCGTATTACATCCCCATGCTCTGTCAGTTCACTGTGCTCCTGGACACCACTACAACTCCAGCACACACCGCTGTATCCGTTGCCCAGCCGGCACCTACCAGTCTGAGTTTGGACAGAACTACTGCATCACCTGCCCAGGAAACACCACCACCGACTTTGATGGAGCCACCAATGTCTCCCACTGCAAAAGTAAGGTCTCTGGATATGTACATTGACTTGTTCTGACATTACAGGGCATTATCGGACACTTATTGGATGGATCTTTGTATATCATTCAAATGACAGAAATGTACTTTGCTACAACTGTGGGTGTGACTTGGCTTTTCTTTGCTTTTCTTGTCAGATGGTTCGTCAGTGAACTATAATAATAATAATAATAATAATAATAATAATAATACAGTCACAATTTTATAATAAATAGTAAGTAATTAAATTATTTTAATTTACATATGGATATTCAAAGTTAATTAATATATCACTTTTTTCCAGCAGGGGGCCCCCAAGTCCTACATAATTACAATGCTAAAGAATGGCAATTGCCACATTTTGTAGAACAAATTGACATTTGTTTTTGTTGTCACATAAACAACAGAACAGGCTAAGAATTATTTAGAAGAACCTGTGCTGCTGACAAGATGTAAGATATTCAAGAGAACAGCCTTTTACAATTTCCTTCCCCCAGACCAGCTATGTGGAGGAGAACTGGGGGATTTCACCGGCTATATTGAGTCTCCCAACTACCCCGGTGACTACCCATCTAACGTGGACTGCGTCTGGACCATCAACCCTCCACACAAACGACGCATCCTCATCGTGGTGCCAGAGATCTTCCTCCCCATTGAGGATGAGTGTGGCGACGTCCTAGTCATGAGGAAGAGCGGTAAACATAGCTGTTTAACATAAATACCTACTGTAAGACCTTGTTATAATTCATTATCGATGTATACTAATGGATAAGAATGGCAAGAGTGGCAACAGATTCTACAGTCCTATATGTCCTATATATATTCTAATAATGATGAATCTCTGTCCTATTCTAGCCCTGCCCACATCAATAACGACCTATGAGACGTGTCAGACGTACGAGCGACCAATCGCCTTCACGTCTCGCTCCCGTCGGCTCTGGGTCCAGTTTAAGTCCAACGAAGGCAACAGTGGCAAGGGCTTCCAGGTGCCCTACGTCACCTACGACGGTGAGAGACGACAGCATCCACGTGCTTGCATTGTGCCCAGCAGGATGTATAGCTTCTGTGGTTTTTATATGAGGATGTCAGGAGGTGTTCATGGAACAACTCCATGTACGTATATAGAGATCGCTCTCAAATGAACCTTACCAAAATCCTCCTATCCTATGCAAGGTTCACTCAGCAGATCACAGAGACACTAAATACAGATGTGTTATTGAAGATAGCACATCTTTATTTACATATTCCATTCAGCATGCCACCTGCTGTGACCTTAACATGTGGCTGTGTTGTGTTTCAGAGGACTACCAGCAGCTAATAGAAGACATTGTACGAGATGGAAGGCTTTACGCCTCGGAGAACCACCAGGAGATATTGAAGGTAGAAAGCAACAGAGATGTCTCTGTGCCTTACGCTAGAGTATATTTGTAAGGCTGTAGAGCTAAAGCTGTCAAACTCTCCCGACGAGAATGTCCTGTCCATTGCCAGCAACTGTGCAGGCGTTCACACATCCCAACTGGACACTACTGGATTGTCTTAGTTCAGTTGGAGTGAGAGCCTGTACACTGTGGGGGGCCACATGGAGCTCATTGAAGCCTCAACCGTCAGCTGGGCAGATCTGGGGTCTCGTTTATAAAGGTTGCCACACACAAATAAGTTGCGTTAACTGGGGTGAAATGTGCGTACGCATCTTTCACCGCAAACGTTGGGATTTAAAGAAAAATTCTAAGCAGAAATACGGATCCTTTCACCAGTGCATAGAGCTAAAGCAAACGTCTTCATACACACATATCAACGATGCCTGATGGTGAGATAACGGAATAAAGCCCTTTCCCATGTTAAAAAACACAAAGTCTAAACGCACATCATCACAGAGACATCGCCAGGCCAAAAATATGAATCTCCTCCGCCCAAATAAATCTATCAGTGCACGGGCATGCTTTAATTTCACTTATTTGGTGATAGGTAATCTAATGAGATGGCCAGTAATGAGTAAATAAATATGCAATATTGAAAAGTTTCAAGTCGTTTTCTTTACAGCTTGCAGAAAGTTCATCTAACAAAAAGCTCTCTCTCAAAAGTATGCTCCATTCCCTTGCCCAGAATCCCAGTCTATGATTTGTTAAATTGTATTTGCACATTAATTTTGGCCTTGTTAGTTTCATTGTGTTTATGTACAGTAATTATATTATCGTTCGTTCATTGATCGTGAGTTTTATAGGACACCATTTCAGATCTTGCCATATCTAGCGACTCCTTTTTAAACCTGTATGCAATGCTTTAGGATGGAATTTATATGCTGAGTTTTATAAATGAAGCCCCTGGGCAGGATATTGAACCAATCATTAGCAGCTGTGTGCCATTTAGCAAAGCACTATAGTACTGTAGTGCTCCAGTTGCTTTTTTTCTTCTTCTTAAACATTAATAAAAAGTATGGAAATTCTTAAATGAGACAAGCTCTTTCAAACATTGTGTGTGCATGTGTGTGCGTGCGTGCGTGCGTTTGCGTGTGCGCGCGCGTGTGTGTGTGTGTGTGTGTGTACATGCGTGCAGGACAAGAAGCTGATCAGAGCTCTGTTTGATGTACTGGCTCATCCTCAGAACTACTTCAGGTACACCGCGCAGGAGTCCAAAGAGATGTTCCCACGCTCCTTCATCAAGTTGCTACGCTCCAAAGTCACCAGATTCCTCCGGCCATACAAATAGAGGGGAGGGGGGCTTTCTGCTGTCCTGTTAAAGACCCCTGTTTGTCCAAATCCATCGTACTAAGCATACAACCTTTATGTCCTTGTCAAGCACCCCGTGACTCTGTTAATCCCCTGACCCTCAATCCCATGGCCACATTTCGACTGCCTACAATATACTGTATGTCACCCAAGCCCACCCTACAGGCATTTATGACTGACTTTAACTGCTTTGATTTGTTGTCATATGTTTTGTTGTAATATTTATGTGTTAGTACTTCCCAAAGCAGGCATTCTTTTTATACTGATGAGTGGACAGACTAGCTGGGAGAATGATTTCTGGTGTACACGTTTGCTTGTTTCTGTGTGGACGCGAGCACACACACAACGCACAGTGTGTTGAAATCACATCCATCCACACACATGGATGGATGTGAATCGTCGTTACCCCAAACAGTCCATGAACAGACAAGATGAGAATAGAAATGGTGCACTTACAAGAGATTTTAATTTGGAAAGTGATTTTAAAGGAAAACTTGGAACAAAAACAAAGTATAGTTTGTTTTTCTTTTTAAAAAGTATATATATTCTGTATGTATATATATACATACATACAGTATATACAGTATACATGTACAGTATATATACTGTATGTATATATATATATAAATATATATATATTGAGAAGTAAACTACCTGCAAGTGACAGATTGTTACTTCATATAGAAATGTGTGTGATTTAACTAATATTTGGAACTTTAATTGCACTTGAATTTTATATTGTAATTGTAGAAAAAAGGTTTCATATATGTTTTCTTTCTAGATGTTATGTTGTTGAGAAATGTACTACATTTGGCAAAGTGGAGAATGAGGGACATCTCTCCTTCGATTGTTCCAACCTTTTGTTTAGCCACAAGATCTTTGAATTAGCTTAAACTTCAGAACAGAGGAACTGTGTTGGTTAGAGCAGTAGTGTGAATTGTGTGCAATGGAGACTTTTTTTAGAGGTGACATTGTAGGGAAACATGAATTATATTTTAGGTCCATTTCATTTAGGTACAGTATGCCAATATGGAACAGACCCATAAATAATCTAATAAAATACTTATTTGTTTACCTTACTTTAACACGTTAAAAAGATCCATAGAAGGCATTACTCTAGCAAATAATTAGCATAGCTTCAGCTAAAGTAGGCTTAACTGAACAATATCTGATGAGCTGGTCTAGTGTCAGGTTTATAATGAAAACCAGGATCTGAAAAAAGGATCTTATCCTTTGATGGCACCTTGCATAATGTGAGTTTCAGCATGGCAAATTCTACATTGTGTGAGTTTCATTCCAAACTTCAGTATTTTTAAGAATGAAAAAAAAAAGAAAAAACATGCACACAGAGTAAATATAAGGTATGTTTGTGATAATTAAACCTCGTTGTTTTGCCCCATTGTCCAAATAATCATTATAGCTGTCATAGAGAAGTGGATTTTCGATGATTGCTTCTTCTATTATGGAATAGATGCAGTACATACTTGTATAACTAACATATTTATATATGTTTATGTAACATATTTAAAAACAGATTTAAATGCAAAGTATGTGCACATATACTATAGGGCCTACTTTACTGATAACTCAATAAACTGTTTTGCAATACTAACACTACAATGTCCTCTAACATATTGAAGATGGGCGATTTAACTGCACAATGTGACTGGAGAAAACTTGTTAGGGAGCAATGTTGTTTGGAGGTGACTGATTAGTCTTTTGAAAGCCAAGGTAAAAAATATTCTCATAGCACTTGTAGCTTCTGTTGTAAGCCAGTTAAGGATAAGGAAAGAAAAAAAACATTTGTGTTTTTGAAAGAATACAAACCAGGATCATGGATCATTTAAGGCTGAAATAATTGTATCGTTAATAACATACACACACCACCACACAGTATTAAAGGTTACTGAAAAGGAATTGCAGTACACGGAAATGCATATAAATATATGTATATACGTATATGATACAATAGTTAGATAATAAAGCCTACTGATTGAAATTTAAAGCCCCAGTTATGAAGCCCTGTATAAGTAGCACTGATATTCCATGATGGCAAGGTAAAAAGTGTAACATTGTGCTAAATGAGTCATCACACAAATCCAGCAGCAGGCTATGGTACTTGATACACTTGCTACACACTAAAGTACATTTCTCCACCCTTGATTTCATGTGTTAAAAATATTCTCTCTAATTGAATCAACAGAGTCAAATGAGCCCTTATGACACAGAATGACAGATACAGTCATAGTACAGTCTACAATCCAGTCAGCTTTTGTTCTGTTAGGAAAAGTGTTAAGGAAAACAAATGATATGAAATATACATTTGCAGTTTTTTCCTGAGAATGTATTCTATTGAGAGTGGGTGTGTACTTGCATGTATGAGATGTTAGAATGAGGATATATGTGAATGCTGAGAACTGTGTTTTGTGTATGTGTGAATTATGTGTGTGATGGTATGACAGTGTGTTTATGTGCCGGCTGCCTGTGATAGAGAAAGATTCTGTATATGTATGTACTTTTGTCCATTTTATAGTGGAATAATTGTAACTTTTGTGTTAGTCAGTTGTACCCAAAGAGAGAAGCTGTAATGCAGTGTGCCATTGTTTGGTCCATGAACCTCCAGTACTAAATAAAACAGTAGCAGAAAACAAACAAACATATTTGGTGTGTGTGCCCACATTGATCATTTTACCCCGATTGAATCTAGAAACCTGGAAATAATATTCTGCATGTATTTCTATACTTTTATCTTTAAATTTCACAATGTAGAAGTATGGAATGTTATGCACATCCCAGCTAAAATGTGCATCTGGAAAATGTAGCTGAAACTTACAATGGTTCTTATCTTGGAGGGACACATCTAAGAGATCTAGATCCATAAACATTTCAACTTCACCTCCTCTCTTTTTATTCTTTGTATGTCATGTGTATCTCTCTCAGGCTTTAGCCTAGAGAGCGAGCTAGGCATTCAGATACAGAATGTCCTCCTGAGACCCAGCCCAGTGACTTGTGAAGGTGAAGGTGCTTTTACTGTCACATACATGTTGCGAAATTCATCCTCTGCATTTAACCCATCCCTCAAGGAAGCAGTGGGCAGCCCATTGACTTGTGTCCTCTGTAGTGACATTAGTTTCACATGCACCTCCATTGACTCTTTTGAGCTGCTCTCGATGTGTTGTAAAGAGAACATCCTAGGCTTTCTAATGATATATCACTTGATAGGCTGGGATATGGGGAACCTCTTTCTTTTCATCCAAAATGGCCATCATAGAACTTGTACTTCAAATATTGTTATCTATTGCATTTTTTACTAAGATGATCATATACAGTATGTCCTTTATTTAAGTGTCAGGAAATATATTTAGTTCTGATCAGTTACATTGTTTGTGTTATGAAATAACACATTTATGAATGTCAACTATAGTGGACACCAGGTCCATTTTGGACTTGTCAGATGATGACAGGTAATAATTATATCTATAGATTATAACAACCTTGCTGGATAGACTGGAAGGCGTCAGACAGATGCAACCTTCCGATGTGTGTGCAGGGGGTTTAAATGTGCTGTCTTGGGCGACAGCATGAAGTACGTTGAGGTGGATAGCGCCACACTCACCACACGGCTTCTTTAAGTTGCATGACTCTGGAGCGTGAGAGCGCGTGCACTTCCAGCAACGTTCCCGTTCTTTAATCCATTTCACCAGCTTCTCCGTTGACTGTTCTTTAATGCTGATGCAGCGTGTTATGAAGTGCTCATTACTATTACAGAAGAGGCAGTGGACCTTATACTTCTGCTTCAGTGCTGATGGTCTCGTGGTGTCAGAGGTCTTCACTGGCGTAGGGTCAGTTCCGTGGTAGATAGCAGCACTTGGACCTTTGTTCCTGGGTGGGTTCCTCTCCTTACCACTGATTGAGAGTCTCTCATGCTGATAGCGTTGCACTAGTCTGCTAGAGAGTCGCTGTTGGTTGGCCTTTGCCTGGAGCCATCCCGAGAAGTCTTGCAGGTGATTGAGGTGATTGAAGCTTGTGGAATTGAGTTTTCCCTGGAGTTGCAGGAACTCGATGACGCCATCTCGGAGGTACTTAGGTAGCTTGCTCAATAACCTGTCAACGTGTGAGCAGCAGTTTAGGTCGATACCTCTTGGCCCTTCTAAAGAAAGAAGCATGCTGACTAGGAGGTGAACATGTAGAGCAAAGCTCTGAAAGCTCTGAGCATCATTGGCTTTTACGTCAGGTGAATCGTGGCTATTTCACTCTGAGCCAATTGGTGCGGCTGTCCATACTGTAGCTGTAAGGCTTGTATTGCTGCTGTGTAGGGGTATGGATGATGGCGACAAGACTGCCCTATCATTTGAGCTTCCGGCAATCTTGAAGAATTCAGAACAATTTGCTCTGGTCGAAAGCCCCTACCTCTGTATAGGTGATTTGGCCTTTTTTCTTGATTAATTTGACAAATCTGCCTTGCCTGTCAAACGCATGAATGTGCACAAACATCTAGAACCATGTGTTTCACAAAGTCAGACCAATGCTCCAGAGGGAGGTATAACAAAATAGGAGTGGGTGGGTTTTTGGGTTGTTGATTAGCAAAATGTTGACCTCTTTCTTCTGTTTTAGCTAGCTCTTGTTGCAACACTCATATCCTAAACATATTTAATATCACTCTACAGCCATAATCTGTTAAATGTTTTATCTTTTAGGTGTGGTTGTCTTTTTACACTAAAATGGTCCCTTGGTCAACTACAGTGGACATTCTCTAAAATTAAAAATTTAAATAAACGCAAAAAGTCTAAATTGTAAGATGTTCTTTTAAACCAAAACAGATAGGAAATCACATATAAAATATTGGAGGACAAATATTTTCCCAGAAGAATATTATAATTTTGATTGTATCTAATGCATTTATCCAAAATGACTTTCAGTTAGTATTGAGGAACAACGTGGTGAGGCATCCAGCTAAAGGATACAGACTGATCCCATGATTCTGGCTTCACCAGATGCCCCAACAAGACCAGACCCACACATGCTCATGTAAAATATGCATCTTTATGTAGCATATATTTGTATCATTGTTTAAACTTCTGCTGACCTTCCCACAGATAAGTAATTGATCAGTGATCAATGACTCAGATCAATGCATTATACTGTTCATGTAGGTCTACGTCATCATATCAGCTTCCAAGGTTCTAAAAATCAGGCCATTGCCTCTAAAAGCTACAGTGATAAAATAAAAAAGCTACAGCAACCACAAATGGGCAAACTATGTTACTTAACTGTTGCTGTAAATTATAAACTTGTTTGCTGTTTCTTACAACTTCAAAATTAAATTGTAGCAGGCATGTCTGGTATTTCCTGTGTGAATGGTAATAGAATTCCCAATTAAATTCCAGAAGTATCTATAGGCAAATATGGCTGTGGCAGATGCTGGATTATCCTTCCCACCTTGTCCTGTCACCTTCCTTTCCCTGCTGTCCTCCATCAACTGTCTCCTAACAGCTGCTGTGTTGAAAGTTCAATGCCTGCATTCATAAGGACACAACTCAGACATACTGTGTATAACAGTGTTGTGACAAACGCTGCTGAAGTCATTATTAACAGGCTGAACCGGCCAAGAGCAGGTTCAATCTGGAAGGTCCATGCTTATTAATCTGTCTGATTGATGTAAAGCACTGATCATTTATTTCTTTTTTACCAGAAGGTGGCGTGCTTACACAAAGCTCCAGACCTTTCATTGATCCAGTTTGGATGTCATTTTTATAGCCAACATTATGTTGTCTGTTTAAACGTATCACCAGTCCACTTTGTTTTAAAAGATAATGCATCGTTACACTGTTTACATACTTAGTTATTAATTATAGGCGGGTTGCTGGCCTATTGGTTATAATTGAATTAATAAAATAGCCTAAATAATTAAGTGACGTTTTAATCATTGTATGAAAATTTGGTCTATTTAGTAGTCCAGATAAACATATTGATTGTAATGGCAGTTAAGTGTTATTTTCAGTAATAATGGTGCTCAAATAGGCTTCTCTTGCACTGCGAATAGTCAATATGCCCACTTTCTTCACTTTCAATTATGATATGATTTGGACCGCCCCTTTCTGACCTGCATTGTATTGGTTATTCGGCAATAGTGTCGGCAGGCTACCATCGTCAGCAGAGAAAGAGAGAGCGAGAAAGAGAGAGAGCGAGAGTAAAGCTACTAGTAACAGAGGTTGTCGGTTCTCTCCGTAAGAACACGACTCGGCAACGGTGCAACACGCGGTGCACGTTCAAACTGACCAGCGCGATCGACTCAGCTATCTGCATCCCCCTACTGACTCGGCCGAGAGCACCTATTCAATACCACGGACATTCAGTCAAGTCATAGGTCTACTGAGAGGGAAACTAACACCATTCAGAAAACGGGTAGGTGTTTTTTTTTTGGGAGGGGGGGTTCTAATGCATGCATATCCATTTGCATGCGTTGATAGTTTTTTTTCCAAATTCGTATATCTTATCTATAGTTCTCTCAATAATCATAATAAGTTAGTGGATATGTTTTAAATACAGTAGGGTAAACATGCATTCACTGTTCTCAGCCCTTATAGTGTTTATAAAAAATGCTTTTATGATGGATGATATATTTAATAAAATATGCGAAAGTGGAATTCTGTGGAATTCTGTATACTAACATTTTGTTAACATTATCTTCTAACGGAATGCAGCAGGCCTACTATATAATTGTATAGGCTAAAAACTTTATTGTATAGTCAAGGGACAGATTACTGTACCTATAGACACTGCCCAGAACTGAAACACAAAAATGGTGTTACAGCTCTAGTCTTGACCCAATACAAATATAATTTGACGAATCGTACAGGCCTACTGTATTATATGCACCATTTGTGTAGCTCTGCTGTTACAAGAAATGTGGGGTAAATATTCTTGTCTAGCCTGCAATTATGTAGTACAGTATACTTTATTAGGCTTTTAAATAAGATAACATATTTTTTTAAGAGGTTTGATTTAACTTTGCATTTCAACTTTTGAAATTGGTGTTTCTAACTTGATTGACTTTATTGAGTGTGATTTAATCCAAATTAGACTATAACCGGCTATATATTTTGCTTCCCATTGCAATTGCATTGTCATTGAAAATTAACTCAATTGAACAACCAAATGGAATGTTTCCCAGAAAAAAAGTAAGTAATTTTGTTAGTAAAGATCAAATGTTTTCCATGCCTAATTCTCCAAATTGTGTAAATGTATTCCTCATTTGGAAGAATGGAATATTGCAGAGACAAAGATATAGACTCATGTCAGGAAAATCTTTATATTGTTCAGATACTGTAAAATGTAAAACAGACCAGTATAAACACATTCACACAAAAAAAACCTTACAGGCTTCCTGATGCCACAATGCAGACAGACATATTGGGTTACACACTCAGAGGCACGTTACTGTAATTGTCTGTGTGTGTCCATATGCTGAGAGAATTGGAGTGAAAAATCAAATATGCGAAAGCCTCCGTGAAGTCTAATGTGAGGATCAAGCATTAAATATGAGTCCGTGTGCTGTGCATGTCTTAGGGAACAGTTCACCAATCAGACCACCAGCTTTATCTTTAGACATTCCTCTTACGGCTTCAAGTCAAATACGTTCTACGTTATATCTGCAGCTTGTACTGTAGTTCATGGCAGTGCCAATGTCTGTGTTTCTCATGGTCCTCCCATCTCCTCTCCTCCTTCTCTCCTCTCCTCCTCACCTCCTCTTTTCCTTCTCCTATCCTCCTTTTATCCTCCTCCTCCACTCTGCTAATATTCTCGTGGCACATAGAGTAATACCTGTCACGTTCACAAGAACAGGAACCCGTTAGATGGAGTATACTGTATACTGTATATGTAGACACGCACGCACACACGGTGCTGGAATAGGCAGTGCTGAGCCAAACAGGATGTTTAGTGTGTATTGTGTATGTGTCATGTCAGCGTGCCTGAAGGATCTGAGGTTGTGGGTAGCGGGTGCTGATAACATGGCGCGCTGACATCGCGCCGTATAGGCAGGCTGTCCCCAAATTATCACTCCCCCCCTCCCTGTTGTCCTCTGGACTGTCTGGGCTGAACACGTCTCCCACAGATGAAGTGCTGGCGCCCGGTAGAGGCTGCGTGGCTGGAAGCACATTGTGTTTGACCTCTGCTGTTCTCCTCAGGTGCGGAGGGATAAGAGGAGGTGGCCGGAGCTTGCCTTTCACCTGACTGACTTTGAGCTGGGTCAAAGTCACGAGGAGGAAGCCACACCCTTTTAAAGACCCACAGCCAAACTGTAGAACCAGACCAGACGTCTAACCGTCCCGGTCCCAGACGAGCCCCCGATTTCCCCCCACTTGGCTCTGCACAGCGCCATGGCCTTCACCCTCTCAGAGATCATGGCAGCCCGGAGGCAACAGTCCCAGAGCCAGAACCAGAGCCAGGCCCAGCGGGGGGCCGTCAGGACAGCTGTCGAGGTGGACGAGTACAGCACAAACCCCACTCAGGCCTTCACCTTCTACAACATCAACCAGGGGCGCTTCCAGCCCCCCCACGTACACATGTGAGTTGATGTTGATGCACATGGGAGGTGCCACTCAATGCCTGAGCACTGAGTGTCTTAACAGGATAGCTCAGTGCTTCTCAACCATGCAGGTCCTGGAGATCCACTGTCCTGCATGTTGTAGATGTGTCCCTGCTCCAACACACCTGACTCAAATGAATGGGTCATTAACAAGCTTCTGCAGAGACTGATAACGAGCCATTCATTTGAGTCAGCTGTGTTGGAGCAGGGACACATCTCTGATACATGCTGAGAGGGTTGAGAAACGCTGGTTTAGCTATATATGAATGTCTATTATTACATATTTTGGTGTTGCCGATTGGTAAATTAAATCCCTTGGATGTAATTGATTTTCCTGTAGCAACCGCCTACATAAGTAAATGAAAATTCTACTGTAAATAGGGAGAAGGGCGGATTTTATTCCGATTGGAATTATTTTGAAATGTATAATCCCAATATAAATCCATGGCAGAGTATACTTGACATATTTAAGTCATGATTTCATAATGAAGTATAAATAAATTCTTTATATTATTTTATGCCGAGCAAAAAGTATTTTTGAGGTTCTAACTTCACAATGATGTTATGAACCCATGCCATGGATTTGTCAGGATAGACAGTGGGTGTTTCTCAATGTCAAGGAAGGATCCTTAGCGGCTGGATTTCAAGGATGCTACGTCATCAAATCTCGACAAAG